>ML308690.1:0-46245 GCA_005239505.1 Nicotiana paniculata | reverse complement strand
TGATTGCTCGAGGACGAGCAAATGTTTAAGTGTGGGGTATTGATGCGAGGCTAGAATTCATGGTTTAACAAGTTATATGCCTTACATTTTATGTGCGTTAATGAAAAAAATACACTTTTTATGTGCATAATGGATTCTATTTCATGTGTAGGTGATTTGGAGATGAAAACTGAGCTAAATGGATGTAAATACATTGAAAATACGCTCAAGAGGCGAGGAGGAGTGCACCGGGCTACAGCCGGGCGCCAGAGCCCAAACGCCTGACCCTGCCTGGCGTTAGCCAGGCGTTAGAGCTGAAACGCCTGACCCTGCCTGGCGTTATCCAGGCGTTAGAGCTGAAACACCTACCTTCGCCAGGGCCCAAACGCCAGGCCCCTGTTTCGGCTAAATTGAATTTTGAGGAGTTTAAGTGTTTCCCGGTTGGAATAGAAGTCTCCTACATGTTTATGGTTTGTCCTAAACATATAAATAGACCCAAAAACACAACTTGAAGGGGGATTCGAAGGATTCGAAGAGAAGCAGCCATTGAAGTGAAGAAAAACCTGTGGATTACTACTCAATGAAGCAAACATTGATTTTTATAGCTTTTAATTATTATTTCGTAGTTCAATTATGCAAGTTATTTTAGAATTGATTCTTATGAATATGAGTAGCTAAGTTCTTAATCTAGGGTTTTGGTAGAACCCGTTGGGGGATAAACTTATTGTGATATTAACATAGTTTTGATTGGTTGATTAATCTCTATTTGTTCAACTACGTTCTTGTTGTAGTTGATTGAAGGGCCCTCAATTAGTTGTTCCTATTTATTATGTATCTACTAGAGAGAGAGTGAATATTTAGGTAGTTGTTTGAATAACATCACTCCCGGAGTATAGACGAAAGTCATAACCGAGGGTTTAGAGGTTGGATTAGAGATAACGATACCTCGGGTGCAATCTAAAGTGAACTGTAATGCAATCTAGCTAGCGTAACTTGAGAGAGTGCGTCTAGTAAATTATCATAATTACTTGAGAGAGATTTATGGTAGATAGAGTGTTCATGATTGATAGAGACAACTAATCAAACTATAAGAAGTATCGAAGAAGGAAGTTCACCAACGGGGGAAACCATAACCTTAGACCTTGATTATAATTGTTTACAACACATTGTTAGTAATTGCTAGTTATTATTATTGTCAGTAGAATTAGTAAAACACCACCAATTTATATTAAAAAGTCTTGAGAGAATTGATTGAGTAAAAGTTGCGTATTCTAAAGACTTGATTGATACCTAAATTTCCTGTGGGATCGACTCAGGGCATAATACCCCGGATTATATTTGCAATGCCAGTTTAGTCTTTTACTAGACATAGTTGAGCGTGATCAGAAATCCCTTGTGAATATTTAATTGAGATTGAAATAATAAATGATAATAGAAACTATGATGAAATATCGATTTCCTGAGAAATCCCTCTTTGTATGTTGTTAATGATTTTGGGATTGGTAAGGAGGAGGGTGATGCCGTGCACGAAGGGTGATGCCGTGCATGATCCAAATGTATTCCATTGTGAGGAAGAGTGTAAAGCACGAAGGGTGATGCCATGCCTGAATGAAGTACATTGTGAGAGTAAAAGCACGAAGGGTGTTGTCGTGCCTAAATGAAGTACATCGTGAGAGTAAAAGCAAGAAGGGTGATGTCGTGCCGGAATGAAATACATTGTGAGAGTAAAAGCACGAAGGGTGATGTCGTGTATGCTTATTTATGATGTGGGGAGAATGAGAGTAAAAACACGAAGGGTGGTGCCATGGAGTTTCTTTTCTATTCTTATTGCTTTAAATTATTGTTGATTACTGTTTATTGTTGTCTTGTTGTTTTTCTCACTCCTTATGTTAAATTCCCCATACCATGATCTCTTCCCATTATTGGATATAATGTTAACTCTTTAATTGCTATTGTTGCTGCTAGTATGTTTATACATGTCTAGGTTTTATGTGTGTCCTGTCCTAGCCTCGTCACTACTTCGCCGAGGTTAGGCTCGCCACTTACTTAGTACATGGGGTCGGTTGTACTGATACTACACTCTGCACTTCTTGTGCAGATCCAGGTACCGGTCAAAGCTAGGTGAAAGTAGTTACTGATTCTATATGCGCGGAGACACGAGGTAGATTTGCTGGCATCCGCAGATTCCTGGAGTCTTCCCTTATCTATTTACATTGTTGTTTTATGTCGTTCAAAACAGAGACATATTTCTTTCAGCCCAATTATTTGTAGTAATCTTTAGTAGTTCGTGGATTGTGACACCAGACTCTGTGTAGTTGTGTTGCTAGTATTAGTTCGTGGTTCGTTATTTCTATTTCGAATATTGTTCTGGTATTAATTTTTGGCAGTAGTAGTATTCGTATTTACTTTAAATTGTTTTATTACGGTGAAGTAAATTTTTGAAAAGGAAACGGTTAGTTGAATTTCTAACATTGGCTTGCCTAGCAAGTATGGTGTTAGGCGCCATCACGATCCCGTGGGATGGAAATTTGGGTCGTGACAAGTTGGAATCAGAGCACTAGGTTGCCTAGGTCTCACAATTCATGAACAAGCTTAACAGAGTCTAAAGGATCGGTACAGAGACGTCTGTACTTATTTATCAGAGGCTATCAAGTTAGGAACAATTTCACTTCTATTTTACTATATCGTGCGAACTTATTCTATCATTAATGATTGAACTCGCCTATTCCTTTTCACTTTCAAATCTCGACATCACGCAAGGCGTCTACAACCGGACAAGAGATGAAGTCCCAATGGCAGCTACGTTGTCACGACCCCCAATCCTAACAGGTCGTGATGGCGCCTATCGTGGAACTAGGCTAGCCAACCATCAGCTAATTACTCATTCGTTCTATTATAATACTTTAAAAATCAATAATAAGCAGCAAACAAAACATTAAATAATCTCTTTAAGTCTTTACGCCCCCATAATAATCTAACAGTCTAAACAACTCTCCCAAGACCAGAGTCAATGATCATGAGTATCTAAGAAAATAAAAATAACTCTGCTAATGTCTTAATCAATGTCTATGAAATAAATACTAATACTAATAAAGGAAGGAAAATGAAAAATTTGCGGACGCTGAACAACTACCTCGAAATTCCGTAAGCTGCTGAATATGAACGAAGACAACTACTGCTCTGAACCGGTACCTGGATCTGTGCACAGAGGCACAAGTAATGATGAGTACGCCTACTCAGTAGTAATGAAAATAAATCACATTCTGAGAAATACGAAACACACAGTACAGATACACCAATTCACAAAAACAGTAAAACACCAAGTCACCATAAAGTATTCATCAAATACATAAGTTCGAAAACCATTTTCCAGAAATCCTTTGAAACAAGTAAAATTTCAATATATCTCAGTAAAACCCTCAGTAAAATCAGTTTGAAAAACGAAGTGAATCACAGTCAAAAACTCAGTAAAATCATCATAAATCTGCCCATCGGGCCATAATCATTTCTCGTAACAATTTCCCTCAGCACCTCACCATCACTCAGTATCAGCCCAGCGGGCAACCTCACAGTCACTCAGTATCAGCCCCGCGGGTATCACTCGCACTCAGTAGGTACCTGCGCTCGTTGGGGGTATACAGACTCCGGAGGGACTCCTACAGCCCAAGCGCTATAACAAGCCACATCATGACATAAATCACTCCCAATATTGGCCCTTGGCTAGCCACATCATGGCATAAATCACTCACAATATTGGCCCTCGGCCTCTCTCGTATCATAACATCCTCACAATATTGGCCTGCAACCTCACTCAGTCAGACACTCTCAACATGACACTCGGGCCATCATTATATCGGGTTCTCGACTCAAAACAGTGTTTCATTTTTTTCAAGAAATAATATCAAACTACTCTGAGTGTCAAAACAATTATCAAGAAAAGACTGAGTGAAAATCATAACATATTAAGTGAGGAAAATAGTAAAAACAGCCCCCAAGGGGTAAACAGATCGGCACTAGGCCCCAAACATGGCTTGCAGCCCAAATTATATCAAAGTATATCAATACTATTAAGCATAGGCTTTAAAATCGGGTTCGCAACTCAATAGTTGCCTAAAAAGGAATATATTTCCAAATTTCCAATCTTTGCATTCCAAAATCCGTGAAAGGATGCATAGTCCGGGGTTTCATACCCTCAGGACAGGATTTAAAGACATTACTTACCTCAAACTAACCCGAAAAGCTACTCTGCAACCCGCTTGCCTCTCGAATCAACTTCCGAGTGCTTCAAATCTATAAAGATCATATTTTTACCATCAAATTATGCTAAAGGAATGAATTCCAATCGAAAAGTACCAATTTTAGCATAAAACCCGAATTTAGCCAAAACCCAACCCCCGGGCCCGCATCTCAGAACTAGACAATTTTATACTAAAATGTTCTTCATCACCTCACGAGTCCATACATATAAACAACGCTAAAATTGGAGTTCGTTTGACCCCTCAAATCGATCCCTAAAGGTCTCATAATCTCAAGCCCTAACCCACCTTTTTTTACTGATTTTCATGGATTAAACACTGATATTTTGTTCCTTAATCACCTATAATCGAGTTTTAGGGTGGTCCAAAATACTTACCTCGATGAAGAACGATGATTTTCCCTCTTCAAAATTGCCTCCAAGATCTATTCCTGTTCGAAAATGGTGAAAAAGGGGTTAATGGTCGCAGAAGGTTTATTTAAATACTACCCAGTTGTTCCTTCACTGCAATCGCTGAAGTACTCACGCGGTCGCGAAGAACAAATCCCCCAGGCCCTCAGAAGACTCTACGCAATTGTAGCACAAGCCACATGATCGCGATTCAATAGAACCTCAACACACACGATCGCAACCATACACACTCGATCGCGAAGAACAATTGACTCCGCTCCCCACGCGCCTGACTAACCCTATGCGATCGCGCCAATGCTCACGCGATCACACTGAACAATGCTACATACCTTCACGATCGCACACCTTCTCACGCGATCGCGATTCACAAAATGGTCGGGCTCCAGATTACTCTACGCGATCGCGGATCAATCCACGCGATCGCGATGAACAAAGTGTTGCTGCACTGACACCAGAAAACAACAGTTTTCCTTAGGCTAAAATGCCCGTTAGCCACCAGAAATCAATCCCGAGCCCCTCGGGACCCAAACCAATTATAACAACATATCATATATGATCATTCAAACTTAGTTTCACTCCCGAAACACTAAAAATAACATCAAAACACCAAAATCACATATAATTCAAGCCTAAGAACTTTGAAATTTCTAAAATCCACCAACGATGCCGATATCCAAAACAACTTCGATTGACCTGAAATTTTGCAGACATATCCAAAATTACTTTACGAACCTGTTCCAACTATTGGAATTCCATTCTGACCCCGATAGCCTATTTTCCACTGCCGACCGGAAAACACCAAAAACTAACTTTCGCCAATTCAAGACTAATTCTACATTGGTCCTCACAAAAATATTCCAAACACACTCCTAAGTCCCAAATCACCTAACGAAGCTATTTGAATCATAAAATCCTCATTCCAAGGTACCAATAAGTCAACTCTCAGTTGACTTTTCCAACTATAAGGCTATTTCTAAAGACTAAGTGACTAAATTCTCACTACAACCATTCCGATTCCGAGCCTACCAACTCTAACACATCAATAACAGTAATACCAACCTATGACAAGGCAATAAAAGTAACTATAATGCAGGTTCTATGTAACGACCGACTGGGTCGTTACATACGTTTAGGGGAAGAGGCAGAGACAGAGCTCAGCCTAGAGCTCGAACATCAGCACCTATTGTAGGGCCTCAAATTGATCTAGAAGGCGGAGGTTCCAGCCTATTCAGTACATGTTGGACCAGTCAGGTTTCAGAAGGATTTATAGCTACCGAAGTATTGCAGAACATGGGAATAAGTTGAAAGCAACGGGGTTGATTTATATGGGTTGTGAAGTTTAACATTGTGGATTATCAGACATTGTGACTTGTTACTCCGTGCCAAGTGGGGAAGTCCACTGTCAAGGAATAGATTGTGGGATCATGTGTTATATACGTGTTGGCCTAGAATGTATAAGGCCTGAGATTTTGCAAGAGATAAAGTTGGGACTTGCGGTATGTCTGCCTCCTTAATAACCCTATACCTCAGTACCAAAGGAGTTATATAAACAACTTTAAATCTACAGAAGTTCTACTCAGCGTGGAAGTTACGGTTGCGGATTTTGGGGTGCTCCATAGGGAGTACAGTGGTTGACGAGCTTCTAGACTATATGGTTCGTGCCAAGATTTATTTGTATAGAGCTCTACTTTTGGGATCATTGTGCATCAATAGGGATAAGAGTTACCCCAAAGAATAATGAAGAGTATATGAATAAATGGGGTAGCTCAATAGTGTTGAGTCAACATAGTAAAAGAAGAAATTGGCCGCCGGTGTTTGTGGCAAGCCTACGAAGAGGACGACCAGCCATTGCAACATCAACTACCTGACTCAGTTCTCATAAATGCTTTTGAAAGAGTTTGTTTCTCAGAATCTCCATAATGCGTGGCGCATAGGGTTTGAACGGTTGCATCAGGTCACCATGACGGTGTCAAAATATGCCATCAGGTTCGATAAGTTAGCCCGTCATACTCCTACTTCGGTTCATATAGCCAGAGAGCAAGTCCACATACTCATTAAAGGACTCAAATATGATCGTAAAATTTTGTACGACTCAAGGTAGGTTGATACTTTATTTCGGCTAGTGGTAGAAATTGTCCTAGACTTGAGAGAGTCATATTTCATCAGAGCACTCAGGCTACGTGCCCCATTGCAGTTACAACTCAACTTAGTTGTCCAACTAGGGGAATGGGTCAGAATGTCGAAGATGGAGGTCCGACTCCTAGATGTGGAGACCCAGCCTGTTGATATATTTTCTATGGTATGGATGAGGTCGTTACACCAGATGGTGTCATTACAAGTACAATTTCTAGTTATTATAAAGTTATAATTTCCTTAACTTGATTTGGTTATGAGTATCTAAGAAAGTCCTCCTAATATGCTTCACTCATGGGTGAGCTTCGTAACCCTGAAATCTACTTATGTGAATACTTGTATTGAGAAATTCTATGGAGATAGCCATGTCTATTATTACGTGTTGTAATTTTGTTGAACAGAAAATATTTAAAAAAAGAAAAAGGGAATGTTTCGATTGGCACAATGTGCATATTACTTATGATTCAGAACTGAGGGCGAGATTCTCGCATTTTAATATGATTTGGTATTTTTAAATCGGGCTACGAGCCACGGTGGAAGTTATATAAGGACGAGATCCTTGTGATGAAAATTCTTGTGTTTAAATTCTCTCTTGTGAAATTATAAAAAAAAAAATTTACTATAGTACCAATAGGGAGTCATGCCTGTTAGGTTTATTTGAACATTTTTGTATAAAAATTATCTGGGCATAATTTTCCAAATTTGTGTTATAATTATTAAGCTTTAACCTACGAGGTACGTGCCTACCCATGTGGCATTAAATGAGACACGTTAATTCGGGTAAATAACTATGAGGTCTTCATGCATCGCATCTCGTTATAAGTATCGTGAAGGTCTGAAAGGAGGTTATTGTTAACGTGAAGTTATTTGATGATTCTGTAATTGACTATGAACAACTATTAAGGTCATATTGAGCCAAAAATGTGTTCCATTCAAATGGTCAGACGAGTGTGGGTTGAACTTTCAGAAGCTCAAGATTGCTTTACGGCGCCAGTGTTGGTGTTGCCCACAGGTTCAGGATCGTACACGGTGTATTGTGATGCATCTCGAATTGGACTTGGTGTAGTATTAATGCAAGATGGTAAGGTGATCGCATATGCGTCTCGGCAGTTGAAAGTCCATGAGAAGAATTATCCTGTTCATGACTTAGAGTTGGCAGTCATTGTTCACGCATTGAAGATTTGGAGACACCATCTTTATGGCGTGCCATATGAGGTTTACACGGATCATCGTAGCCTCCAGTACTTGTTCAAGCAAAAGGATCTTAATTTGAGACAGAGGAGATGGCTAGAGTTATTGAAAGATTATGACGTCACTATATTATATCATCCAGGAAAGACCAATGTGGTGGCCAATGTATTGAGTAGGAAGGCAGTAAGTATGGGCATCCTTGCATTTATTCCAGTTGGTGAGAGACCGTTAGCTTCAGATATTCAGATATTGGCTAGTCAGTTCGTGAGGTTGGACATTTTTCCCAGCCATGTCCGAGCTTGTACAGTTGCTCGGTCTTCCTTATTCAAGCGTATCAGATATCGGTAGGATGATGCTCCGCACTTGATGGTCCTTAGGGACACCGTTCGGCACGGTGGTTCCAAGAAGGTTACAGTTGGAGATGACGGTGTTTTGAGCATGCAGATTCGTATATGTGTGCCTAATATTGATGGCTTTCGTGAGTTGATCCTTGAGGAGGCTCACAGTTCTAAGTATTCTATTCACCCGGGTGCTACTAAGATGTACCAAGAAATGCGACAACGCTATTGGTGGAGAAGGATGAAAAATGATATTGTTGTTTATATGGCTCATTGTTTGAATCGCCAACAGGTGAAGTATGAGAATTAGAAACCCGGTGGTTTGCTCCAGCAGATAGAGATTCCTGAGTGGAAGTGAGAGCATATCACTATGGACTTCGTTGTTGGAATCCCATGGACTCAGAGGAAGTTCGACGCCATTTGGGTTATTATGGATAGGCTGACTAAATCAGCACATTTCATTCCAGTGGCAAGTACTTATACTTCAGAGCCGTTGGTAGAGATATATATTCGAGAGATTGTTCGCCTTCACGGTGTGCCCGTGTCTATTATTTCTGATCGAGGTATGCAGTTTACCTCGCACTTTTGGAGGGTAGTTCAGGGAGAGTTGAGTTCACGAGTTGGGTTGAGCACAACATTTCATCCTCAGACGGACAGACAGTCCGAGCGTACTATTCAGATCTTGGAGGATATGCGTCGCACTTATGTTATTGATTTTGGAGGTTCTTGGGATCAATTCTTATCGTTAGCGGAGTTTGCCTACAATAATAGCTACCCGTCGAGCATTCAGATGGATCCCTACGAGGCATTATATGGTAGATGGTGTAGATAACCGGTTGGATGGTTTGAGACGGGAGAAGCTCCATATTGGGTACAGACTTAGTTCAAGAGGCTTTAGATAAGGTCAAGGTTATACAGAATCGACTTCGTGCAACTCAGTCTAGCAAAAGAGTTACGTCGGCCGTAAGGTTCGTGATGTGGCACTCATGGTTGGAGAGAGAGTATTACTTCGGGTATCGCCCATGAAGGGTTTCATGAGATTTGGGAAGAAGGTCAAGTTGAGCCCTAGGTATATCGGACCATTTGAGATTCTCGAGAGAGTGGGGGAGGTAGCTTATAGACTTGCGTTGCCTCCAGGGATATCCTTAGTTCATCCGGTATTCCATGTGTCTATGCTCCAGAAATATCATGGTGACCCGTCCCACGTGTTAGATGTCAGCTCTGTCCAATTGGACAAAGATTTGACTTATGAGGAGGAGCCGGCAGCCATTTTAGACCGGCAGGTTCGTCAGTGGAGATCAAAGAGTTACCCTTCAGTTCGAGTGCAGTGGAAAGGTCAGCCTATTGAGGCAGCTACTTAGGAGTCCGAGTTGGACATGTAGAGTATACATCCGCACTTGTTAGCCAGTTCAGGTAACTTTTTATGTACGTTTGAGGACGAACGTTTGTTTTAGAGGTGGAGATTGTGATGACCCAAAGGGTCATTTTATGAATTTGGACTCCATTCTAGGATTATTAGCCTTAAAAAGACTAATTTTAATTACCTCGAGTTGCGTGCACAGTCCGGGAATGAATCCGGAAAGCTTTTATGTGAAAATATGAGAAATAGTAATTTCTAGAGTTAAATTTTTGTTTTAGTTGACTTTGGTCAATATTTTAAGTAAACAAACCCGGATATGTATTTCGATGATCCCGAGTGGTCCGCAGTAAAATATGGGACTTGGGCGTATGCCCGAAATTTAATTCCAAGGTCCCTAGCCTTAGAAAAACAATTTTTGAAGAAAATTGTTGGGCTGGTTTTTACAGGAAATAAAGAAATAAAATAATATTTGAAATCATTGGTATCGGGCCCGTATTTTAGTTTCAGAGCCTGGAACAAGTTTTGTTGTGATATTTAAGTCTTATCTGTGAAGTTTGATGAGAAATCGGAGTTGAATTGACGTGATTTGGACGTCCGGTTGAAAAGTTAGAAATTTGAGTGTTCTTGAGAAAATATGAGTTTTGAGGTTGAATTCATAGTTTTGATGTTATTTTGATGATTTGATCGCACGAGCAAGTCCGTGTGATGTTTTTAGACTTGCGTGCATGTTTGGTTTGGAGCCCCGAGGGCTCGGGTGAGTTTCGGGTAGGCTACGGAGTGTTTAGACTTAGAATAATTTTGCACAGCTGATATCTGATGTTGGCAGGCCTCTGATCTCGCATTTACGAGATCAGGCTTCGCAAATGCGAAGACCTGGGCCAGCCTCAGATCTCGCAAATGCGAGAATTCTGGCCGAAAATGCGAAATTCTCATATGTCACAAATGCGACAATTTCATCGCATTTGCGATTGCTGCCAAAATCCAAAGGATTCACAATTGCAAACCCCTGATCGCAAATGCGATAACCGCAACCTGTTAAAACAGATTTTAGAGGGGGTTTTCACCTCTTTTTCAATTCTCTCAAATCCTAAACCTCCATATGCAATTTTTCAAAGACCCAAACTTCTACAAATCATTGGTAAGTGATATCTAACTAATTCCTTTCAATCCTTAACAACTTTTAACAAGATTTCAACCAAAAATCTAGAGTTTTAACGGTAAAAACTGGGGGTTTTGGGTAGAACTTAGGAATTTCAAAATTTGGGAATTTAGACCTCGAAGTGAGGTCGGATTCCAAAACCAATTGTATATCCGGGCCCGGGGGAGAATAGATAAATGAATTTTGGTCCGAACCTCAAGTATAGACCAAGCGGGCTCGGGGTCGATTTTCATATTTTGATAAGAAAACATAGGAAAACCATAGTTTTTCATTAAAGTTAATACCTTTAGAAATAATTAATGATATTGAACCCAATTGTGATTAGATTCGAGTGAGTTGAAGCCCAATTCTAAAGAAAAAGCAATGCTTGAGCAGTGAGTGGCCTGTGAATTCGAGGTAAGTGTTGTGTCTAACCTTAGCTTGAGGGAATAGCTATTGTGTGACTACTTGTTACCTGCTTTGTTGCTAAATCCAATGTATAGGTGAGGTGACGAGTACCTACACGTTGTGGTCAGGTCATAACATGCGAGTGGAAGTAAATTCTTATTATTTTGGTAGTTGTAAAGCTTAATACTTGTGATTATCGTTGTTGTTGAAATGTTAGAAGTTTGGTATCCGATTTCACCATGATGGATAATATAGTGAACACTGAGTTGAGATTTAAATAACAATTGACACTAGAAACTATGTTGGAACACTGATTTTTTGTGAAATCCCTTGTGAATATTGAATAGAGATTGAAATAATAATGATACTAGAAACTATGATGAAATATCGATTTCCTGTGAAATCCCTCTTTGTATGTTGTTAATGATTTTGTGATTGGTAAGGAGGAGTGTAAAGAACGAAGGGTGATGCCGTGCATGATCCAAAATTATTCTATTGTGAGGAAGAGTGTAAAGCACGAAGGGTGATGTCGTGCCTGAATGAAGTACATTGTGAGAGTAAAAGCACGAAGGGTGATGTCGTGCCTAAATGAAGTACATTGTGAGAGTAAAGGCACGAAGGGTGATGTCGTACCTGAATGAAATACATTGTGAGAGTAAAAGCATGAAGGGTGATGCCGTGTATGTTTATTTATGATATGGGAAGGATGAGAGTAAAAGCATGAAGGGTGGTGCCGTGGGAGTTCCTTTTCTATTCTTATTGCTTTAAATTATTGTTGACTACTGTTTATTGTTGTCTTGTTGTTTTTCTCACTTCTTATGTTAAATTCCCCATATCATTATCCCTTCCCATTATTGGATATAATGTTAACTCTTTAATTGCTATTGTTGATGCTAGTATGTTTACACATGTCTAGGTTTTATGTGGTGTCGTGTCCTAGACTCGTTACTACTTCGCCGAGGTTAGGCTCGGCACTTACGCAGTACATGAGGTCGGTTGTACTGATACTACACTCTTCACTTCTTATGCAGATCCAGGTTCCGGTCAAAGCTAGGTAAAAGTAGTTGCTGATTCTATAGCGCGAAGACATGAGGAGATCTGCTGGGGTCCGCAGATTCCTGGAGTCTTCCCTTATCTATCTAGATCGTTGTTTTATTTCGTTCAAAACAGAGACATATTTCTTTCAGCCCAATTATTTGTAATACTCTTTAGTAGTTCGTGGATTGTGACACCAGACTCTGGGTAGTTGTGTAGTTAGTATTAGTTCGTGACTCGTTATTGCTATTTCGAATATTGTTCTGGTATTAATTTTGGGCAGTAGTAGTTTTTGTATTTACTTTAAATTGTTTTATTATGGTGAAGTATATTTTTGAAAAGGAAACGGTTAGTTGAATTTCTAACATTGGCTTGCCTAGCAAGTATGGTGTTAGGCGCCATCACAATCTCGTGGGTTACAAATTTGGGTCGTGACAGCTATGAGGCTTATACCCTCCCAAAGCCCGACTGTGCGCCCTAAACACGCCTAACGCTCAACTCTCGGGACTCGCCCAACAGTTCCTATGCAAATCTTATGTTGAATTCACTAATTTGCACTGTTGACTCTCAAATTTTTTTAACAAATGAATGATTAAAGTTCTTTTTATTTATAGGAATATAAAAAGTGTGAATAACTCAAATAAGGAACTATAGTATTGCATATTTACTAATTGAGAACATCGTGAAGGTGAATATCATTTGAATATTTCGTCTAAAAACAGATAACCAAAATTTATATCTTTACTTGATCGATCTTCACGTCTTAGTTCTATATCTCTCAAAATTATCATATATTTCTTATTTTACTATTTAAAATTTATTTTATATTTACTCATGAAGGCGTAATATTTTAAAGTACAACATTGACAAAATTTATTGAGTATTTACTTCTAAAGAGGTAAAATATGCAGTTTGATAATATTTTTCAAGAAATTATAATTTAATTGTTTGAAAGTAAAGAGGTTGTAGTTAATTTATATTTCATAGTAACTTCAACCGTAGTGTATTATTTATACTTCTAAAATATGCTAAATATTTTATTTTATGAGTTTTTAAATTCTTTTTAGTTTTCTTGAACTTATAATATATCGTTTATATTTTTATTGTGTTATAATGTTATATTATTCATTCATAAATTAAATAATAAAAGATCTGTAAGGCTTAAACCATTTGTCTCGAGGCTTTCGCCCCACTCCATATTTAATAAAATACCCCGCTTCACGCCTTCGCCTTTTAAAACACTTGAGTAACACAAAGTTTCGATCAAAAAGCATGTTATTAAAGTACAAAGACATCATATGAGATACCGCAGTAAATTCTCAGGCTAATTCTGTGGCTTCGCAGGAATTTAGAAGTCAATAGATTGCTAACCTAAAACTAAGACAACTTTCGGAGTAAATTGTTTGGAGAATCACCCAATTGATGAAATATTATATATTGATCAATTGGAGGATCGCCCAATTGATCAAATATTATAAGACAATTTTCGGAGTAATTTATTACGGATTTTTTGTCAACTGACTACTAAATCAATAATTTTTAAAAATAAGGTACAGGTTAAAAGGTGGCACAAATATAGGGTACAACTCCAAATCCTCGTATTTTAGAAAAATGCTCAACATCAGTCCTTGCTCCAGTATTAACATTTACCTCTCTACTATTGATAATCCAAAACAGTAATACGACTCAAAAAAAACTCAAACTGTAATATTATCGCATTTGGATATTCCTACAATAAACGGACGATATCAATAAAAACACCGACCATACATTTTTTTGATTTTTCAGAAAAGTTACTTCTTATTTAAGTACTCTTGTAATCCAAAAAAATTTAAAAAAAATATTATTTCCAGATAACTTTTCTTCCATAAATGAAGTTTGTACTGAAACTTCTTCGAATAAAAGAATTACAACAACAAAGCCTTTCATCGACAGAAATAAATAGAGAAAAAAGTACATAAAACGCGCGAGCGCACACACAGGAATAGATCAAATTATCGATATAATTAGACAAACCATAGACACAAATTAAAAAACCCCGATTCAAACACAAACAAAATATCAGATATAGATGGACTAAGAAACTTTTAAAGTGGGTCCATTTTCTTATTAGGTAGGTTAGATGGGTATAAGTGTCACACCCCCTTTTTTACCTCACTTACTCTCTTTTAAAATAATAAAAGTAATTTTTAAAGCTCAAAAGGGTTTCGATTTGAAAAGTGACAACATTTGTTTAAAAGGGATTTTCTCAGAGTCGTCACTTGACATATAATTTCAGTGTGCCAAATCACCATTTAAAACCAATTTTCCCTTAAAACGCACTTGTCCCTTAAACCAGTTTGCACCAGAGATTCTAGGAAAGGGGGTTTATTAGACTCGGAGAGAAGGTGCTAGGCATTCCTTGAGTTTCGCAACTAGTACTGTTGCGTACATGATCAAGTTGGCTTTAGAGGATACTCGAGTTGAAGTTAAAACACACAAAAGAAAAATAAACACACAAGAGTTTCAAGGTTGTCCCCTACCTAAAAAGGAAAAGAAAAGAAATAAAAGTCCTAAACTACCATATACTAATGCTTCATCAAAGGAACTTCCGCCTTTAATTTTTAATTACATGTGCTTCGGGGTATTCCTCTGACAAAATCATAATAACTAAGGGGACGACCTCTAGCCTCAAAAAGAAAAACAAGTAAATGACCTAATACTTGCTTACCCAGGTGAGGTCGGCTAAACATGCTACTAGCGAGTAAATAAATAAAATAAAACTAAAAAGAACAATTGATAGCATGCTTTTAATTTTAATTTCTCATTTCATGTATTTAGACCAAGCTCAATCCTAAAGCAAGTAGATGAATTAAATACTAATGAGCTCGATCTTTCCCAACTCCCACAACCCAACAAGCAATTCACGTTCCACATACAAATGAAAAAAATACTTGATAAATCTAGATAAGCATACATTTAGCTAGCGTTTGGACATAAATTCTTAAATTTGTTTTAAAAAATATGATTTGGGTGAAGCTTGGTTTGAAGATGAAAATGTGTTTGGACATAAGCTTTCAAAACATATTTCACTTTTAAAAAAAATAAAATGAAACATGACTTACACCCATAATTCTAAAAACTATCACAAATACCCAACAATACCTTTATCAATAACATTCATTATATTATCGCAAACCATAGTCCTAAACATAAATAAAGATGGTACAAAATTATTATTTTTATAATGAACTACATAATACACTATCAAATGACCGAGAAGACAAAGTAGTATTGTTATAAAATAATAAATGGTGGACTTTTTTTATAAATAAAAAAGTTTGGAGCAACTTTTAAAAAATATAATAGTGATATTTTGGGTCAAAACCAGCTTGAGATTTGAATTTTGGGTTTTGAGAATTTGCCAAAATGTAGATAAAATCTATGACCAAATATGTATTCGCCAAAAAAATCCCAAATATATTTTGACAAAATCTATGGCCAACCTAATCAATTCATGCTTTCAATTGCGTTCCAACATTAGCGCTAAAATTATGACCAAGTTATCTGGCTACTTTTAACACATACCCCGTTCTCATCCCATGGTTTGCCAAAATAAGTCACAGAACATGCAAAATAATAAGACTGCAAAAGAAATAATAATAAAAATCCAAAGATAACTATTTGGGGAATAAAGCCACTTCCAAATTCAAAGTTAATTCATTGTCAGAGTATTTCACTATATGAGCACTTCAATTAGCGAGATTGAGAATACAAACAAGAAGACTACACTTGATTCGTTCAAATTTTAGATGAACAAATTTATAGAAATCAACCTTTTACTTAAACAACTTATACTCCTCAGATCCTACCCATCATTGACGGCTCTTCCAAAGCCTATATAAAAATAAAATCAATATACAAATGAACCTGTTAGGCTAAAATATTTCTTGACAACAAAGAAATTCAGCAAGTGCAATGAGGTATCACTTGAAAATTTCAAATACTATTTTTACTTGAAAAAAATTTTCACCATTTTTTAGAATTTTACAATTCTTATGTCCAAGCGCCTACTTAGAAAAAGAAAGATGGGAATCAAAAATTCAAACCCTAGTTTGATACCAAATTGAGGTATCACTCTAAAGAAACAATGGGAAAAGTAACAGAAATGAAGAAAAGCAGAAGAAGAGAGAAGAAAGAGAAGAAGAGAAGCAGAACTTAGAGAGAAGAAGAAGAGGAGGAGAATAGAGAAACTCAATTCATATCAATCTGCCTTTACATTTTTGGTGTCTCTGCTATTTATAATATTTATAATGAAGCTAAAATACTGAAATGAAAGAAAAAGGGAATGCAAACACACTAATTGTGTGACACAAGCACTAACTACTTTCCCGCCAAAACATAGGCAACTAATTTTCAAACACTAATGGTCAATATGTGTATCAATACCCCCGGTTGAACAACACCCTTGTCCTCAAGGGTAAAGGAGGGGAAACGAGCTTTAAGGGAAGAGGCTAATTCCCAAGTAGCATAGGAAGCATCCAGACCAGTCCACTTAATCACACTAAGCTACAGCCTTGTTGCCTTCTTGATCAGCCTTCTTTCCATAATTGACTCAGGAGCAGGGCATAATCGACTAGCCAAATCTACTACAAGCGGGTGTATGATTTCAGTAGGAATTTTATGACAAAACTTGAGTTGGGATACATGAAATGTGGGATGGAGCAGAACTTCAGGTGGAAGCAGCAGTTTATAAGCAGCAACTCCAACTTTTTCAACTATAGGATAGGGTCCAAAGTAGCGAGAAGTCAACTTGTGGTAAGGAAAGGATGATAAGGAAGACTGTTTGTATGGTTGAAGCTTGACAAAAACCCAATCACCAATTTGGAATTGTTTGTTCGACCTGTGGGCATTAGCTTGAGCTTGCATTCTATGTTGTGCACGAGTGAGATGAAACTTAGCCAATTGAAGTTTGAACTCACGAAGAAAAGAAATGTCCTCAATAAAATCGACCTCTGAATCCCCATGCAAGTAAGGCATGTGTAATGGTGGTGGATAACCATAAAGAAGCTCAAAAGGCGAATTTTTAATAGTAGAATGTGGACTAGTATTGTACCACCATTCAGCTAAGGCAAGGAAGGAAGACCAGTCAGAAGGTGAATTAGTGCAAAAGAACCTGAGGTAAGTTTCCAAACAGCGATTAAGCACCTCTGTTTGACCATCAGTTTGAGGATGGTAAGCAGTGGAGGTATTCAAAGTAACACCTTGAGCAGTAATAAATTCTCTCCAAAAGGAGCTAATGAAGATGCAATCTCTGTCACTTGTAATAGAAGTAGGAAAACCATGAAGTTTGAAGACATTATCTAAGAAAATAGGGACAAGGGACTGAGCAGTATAAGGGTGAGCCAAAGCAATAAAGTGAGCATGTTTGGTAAGGCGATCAACAATGACCCATATAACGTTTTTGCCTCGAGACTTAGGCAAACCTTCTATGAAATCCATTGTGATGTCTGTCCAAGGAAGAGAAGGAATAAGCAAAGGTTGGAGAAGGCCAGGAGAAGCGCCAGTGTCATACTTGTTATTTGGAACACAGAACACTTGTGAATAAAGGTCATAATGTCAGTTCTTATTCACTTCCAATAGAAATAAGTAAGAACCTTCCTCATAGTCGCATCAATACCAGAGTGGCCTCCAGAAGGAGTGGAATGCCACAATGTGAGTATTTGTTGTCTCAAAGCAGCATTGTTGCCATCTAGTAGCTTACCTTTCCTTCTAAGCTGATCGTTCACCCAAATGAAGCGCTTCTGAGGTTGTTGTTGCAATTAAGTAATCAAAGCCTTCAATTCAGGATTTGAATGCCAACTAACTTGAATGTCCTTTCATAAGTCAGCTTGAACGGAAGAAAGGAGCATGGTCATCAATGAAGCACCTTGAATTCTAGAGAGGGCATCTGCAGATATATTCTCCTTGCCCTTCTTATAGTGGACCTCAAAATCAAAAGGCAAGAGTTTAGCCAACCACCTAATCTGAGAATCAGTAGGGAGCTCTTTTTCTAAGAGATATTTGAGAGCCTTCTGGTCAGTTCTGATAATAAAGTGTTGGCTGATAAGATAATGTGACCATTTAGTCATAGCAAAGACTAAAGCAAGAAGTTCTCTTTCATACACATACAAGGCAGCATGTCTGGGAGACAATCCTTTACTAATAAAGGCTATAGGATGGTTGTTTTGCATAAGGACAACAACAATACTAGATCCATTGGCATCAGTCTCAACGACAAATGGTAGGGAATAATTTGGCAAGGCCAGAACTGGTCTAGTAGTGAGTGCCAGTTTAAGCTCAGCAAAGGCTTGTGAAGCAGTCTTTGTCCATAAAAAGTTATCCTTCTTCAGTAGATCTGTTAGAGGTCGACTAATAAGGCCATAGACTCTGATAAACTTCCTGTAGTACCCATCTAACCCTAGGAAGCCTCTTAGTTGCTTTATGGTTGTGGGAGTAGGTCAGTGTTGCACAACTTCTATCTTCTTAGGTTCAGTAGAAACCCCTTGCGAAGAGATAAAGTGCCCCAGATATTCCACTCTTGGCATCCCAAAAACACATTTAGAATAATTGGCCTATAAAGTGTTCTGCATCATAAGGTCAAAAACCTGTTGTAAATGAAGAAAATGATCTTGCAAATTCTCATAATAGATGAGAATATCATCAAAGAAAACAAGCACAAATCTTCTGAGAAGTTCCTGAAAAACATGGTTCATTAAGCACTGAAGGTGAAAGGAGCATTAGTCAAGCCAAAGGGCATGACCAAATACTTATAGTGTCCCATGTGTGTTTTGAATATTGTCTTAGGTATATCCTCAGGATCTATCATGATCTGGTGGTAACCAGACCTGAGATCAATTTTAGAGAAGATAGAAGCCCCTGATAACTCATCCAGTAGGTCATCAATAATAGGAATACGAAATTTATCTTTAATAGTGCAATGGTTTAGATCCCTGTAGTCCACACATAACCTCCAAGTGTCATCCTTCTTAGCTACCACCACCATAGGTGAGGAAAAAGGACTGTTACTGCACTATATGACCCCTCGCTGCAACATCTCTTTTATCAACTTCTCAATGATATCTTTCTTCATAGAAGAATATCTATAAGGCCGAATATTGATTGGTTTGGTACCAGGTTGCAATGGAATCCTGTGGTCAAATGCATCCCTTTGAGGAGGTAGTGCAGTAGGTTCTGAGAATACCTGCTTATAGGCTGTCAACAACTCTCTGAGTGACTGTGGCATTGGTTCATCATTAGGTAAATTTAAGGCTAACATAAGTCCATCACTTCCACAAGCAAGTGATGGTGATTCAAACAACACATGTAGCATATACAACTGAGCATTATCACCTTGATTCCTATTAACAACTTTAGAACTAAAAAGCTTAAAATCCTCTGAGACTCCCTCCAAAAGATGTTTGCGTTGGTAGTTAAAGGACATAGTTAAGGCTGAATAGTCCATTATGACTGGACCTAAG
The DNA here is from genome assembly GCA_005239505.1 of Nicotiana paniculata. Lineage (NCBI taxonomy): Eukaryota > Viridiplantae > Streptophyta > Magnoliopsida > Solanales > Solanaceae > Nicotiana > Nicotiana paniculata. The sequence goes on along the minus strand of ML308690.1, from coordinate 26,498 downwards.
GTCTTCACCCACAAGGCTCCCAAAACCAAATCATATCTACCAATAGGAAAGACAATGAGGTCAGATACATATGTAGTACCCTCTAGCATCTATTAAAATCCTTTACCACTCCAGAAGTGGCTTCAAGAGTGTTGTTGCCTAAGCTGACATAACTTAACACAGTAGGAGTAACAGAACAACCTAGCTTTCTTACAACTGTTGAATCTATGAAATTATGGGCGCTACCACCATCTAGGAGAATCTGAATAGGTCGTTTATCCTGTAACCTGTAACATGAATGGTTTGTGCTCCCTGGATACCAGCTAAGGCATATAATGAAATGTGAGGATGTTCTTCTTCAGTAGCAGACCACTCCTCAAGAAGTATCTCAGCTTCAGAAATGATGTCTCCCTTTTCTGTAGGTAAAACATCATGTCCTTCAAGCTCTAAGACAAACAATTGTTTTGGAAGGTTACATTTGTGACCTACAGTGTATTTTTCATCACAAAAATAGCATAATCCCTGGGCCGTTTTTGCCTGCATCTCAGCTCGAGATATAATTCTCCTGTTGCTAGGTACCGCAATAGTATTAGCAGCAGGTAATGCCAATCGGGGTGTATGACTAACTGTTGAGTAGGGAGGAGGTTTGGAGCCTTGGTTATCATAAGAAATTCTCCTAGCAACAGAGTAACCAGTTGAAGTACGTTTTGAGCTCTGGCATTAGCAGCCAAAGTGACCTCAGCTAGCCTGCAGGTTTTAGCTAAGGTTTTAGGCTCATGTATCATAATAGGATTCACCAATTCCTCCTTCAAACCACCAAGGAAGCAAGAGATAGCTTGCTCAACAATTAAGTTGCATTGAGCTACCAATCTATCAAACGCAAATTGAAACTCTCTTACAGACCCTGTTTGTTTCAACTGTTTCAGCTCTAACATAAGATCAGAAAAATCATCACTAAAAGTCTCGATGATCTCAGCTATTACTCATCCCATATAGGTAGCATAGGTAAATTCCTACATTTAATGTATGCCTTCCAAGCTAGTTCCTCATCATCGAGGTTCATAGCTACTAGCCTTACTCTCTGATTGAGAGGAGTTTCATCCTCAGAGAAATACTGTTCAATTATATACAACCACGTTTTCAAATTATGTCCATTGAAACGAGGAAACACCAGGTTATGACTTTGATTAGAATTAACACAGTAAGGATTTGAACCTAGATTACCCTGACCAGGCTTGAGCATTTTGTCCTTAGTAGCTGATGTAGATGCACTATCTTTTGATTGTTGATTCAATTGCAGGCCATCGAAGGAATTTTTAAGAGCACTCACTATATGCAAAAGTTCACCATGACCTTTGTCCAAATCGTCTCTTAATTCATGTTGTTTTTGTGTCAATTATGCTCGAAGATCTAGCTGTTGAGCTGCTAGATACTCGTATTGCTCCTGCAAATCCATGGGTTGATTACCATTCACAACGTCAACAGCTCGTCGTGGGCCCATCGTCTACCAAGGTCTGATACCAATTGATACCAAATTGAGGGATCATTCCAATGAATCAGTGGAAAAAGTAACAGAAATGAGGAAAATCAAAAGAAGAGAGAAGAAGAGAAGCAGAACTTAGAGAGAAGAATAGAGAATATCAATTCATATCAATCTTCCTTTACATTTTTGGTGTCTATGCCATTTATAATATTTGTAATGAAGCTAAAATACTTAAATAAAAGAAAAAGGGAATGCAAACACGCTAATTGTGTTATACAAGGACTAACTACTTTTCCCGCCAAAACATCGGCAACCAATTTTCAAAAACTAATGGCCAATATGTGTATCAATATTTTTTTCATTTTTTTTCAGAACTCGTGTGCCTGCTCCCCTCTTATATGCAACTCTCGAACCTTCTCTTCTTCCTCCACAAGAAATCCGAAAAATCCTTTTCAAAAATCCAAAAACCTCCAAAAATCTGAAAATCATTTTGTTCTTCTTTTTAGCAACTTTAGGACAGATGGAAGGCTTGGATTTACTGTTAAATCCATTCATGCCTCCCATTAATCCTAAAATTACCTCAAAAGATAATCAAAGGAGCGCCTCTCAAATGGGGAAATATTCTTGTTAGGGGTCGTTATGGCTACGTGGCAGAAAGAGATGAGAGGGGCCACGTGGGAGAGTGGGCTCGATTTTTCGGTGGGTTTGGGGCAGATGGTGGGTTTGGTAGTGGAAAGAGAATGGAGAAAAGGGTGGTGCGGCTAGGTTATGGTCTAGTGTTTCTAGAAGATATGGATTTTATATGGTTGAGGGATTTAACATTGACCATTGGATGAAGAGATAATGAATGGCTAGGATTTAAGTGGACTGGGTCGGGTAGGATAGATGGGTCGCGGGCTCAAATGACCGATGGGTCAATTGATATTGCGCTCGGCTTGTGGGAGTTGACTTGGGTCAATGTCTTGTTAGTTTGAATTGAAAATTGCAAGTAGAAGATGAACATGAAAAAAATGATACGTGTATCACACTGCGTATCATTTGTGTATCACATATGTATCATATTTGTATCAAGTATATATCAAATGTATATCCATGTATACCTGTGTGTGAGATACATGCGTGATACATGTTTGGTACATGTGTGACACAGAAGAATATTTGAACTCGATTTTAACTACGAATTTTGATACCAAATCAGTCCAAATCTCCTCTGATCTTCCTCAAATTTTGTATACTGATTCATTTATATGTTTTCAATAAATTTCAACCATACCTACTGAAAAAGCTCCTTTTTTGCTTAGATTTTTTGAATCTTATATATATATATATATATTCATCACCTTATTTGCTACCTCATCCATGAAATTTCCTTTCCGTATAATCTTGTTAATCACGCTTTAAATATGGATGAATATCTTTGCATGTGATTCTTAGATAGAAAGAACCTTATTTGTTTGAGTTATTAATTTTTATATGTGATTAGCTAGTTTTTGTAAATCTACGATATGTCAATTTGACATTATATGTCAGTAACACAACATTTCGATCGAAAAGCATGTTATTAAAGTACAAAGACATCATATGAGATACCGCAGTAAATTCTCAGGCTAATTCTATGGCTTCGCGGGAATTTAGAAGTCAATAGATTGCTAACCTAAAACTAAGACAATATTCGGATTAATTTTTTTGGAGGGTCACCCAATTGATGAAAATATTATATCAAAATTATTTTCATTTTTTAACGACAACAAACTCATCTACTATTATTTCTTGACTTAAAAAGTAAATCACACATTCAATATGCCGTAATAAAATTCCATCAATATTACATATTCAACCCTTATACCCATCTAACCCAGCCAATAAGAAAATGAGCCTATTTTAAAAGACGCTCAACATCAGTCCTTGCTCCAGTATTAACATTTACCTTTCTACTATTAATAACCCCAACTGTAATATTATTGCATTTGGATATTCCTACAATAAACCGAAGATATCGATAAAAATTTAGGCCATACATTTTTTTGATTTTTCAAAAAAATTACTATTTATTTTAAGTAGTCTTGTGATCCTAACAAATTTAAGAAAGTACTCGAAAAAAATAGTAATTCCGGAGAACTTTTCTTCCATAAATTAGGTTTGTAGGGAAACTTCTTTGTGTAAAAGAATTACAACGACAAAGCCTGTCATCGGCAAAAATAAATAGAGAAAAAGTACATAAAACGCACGTGCGCACACAGGAAGATATCAAACTATAGATATAATTAGACAAAACATAGACATAAATAAATAAAAATCCGATTCAAACACAAACATAAAAACCCAGATATAAATGGACTAAGGAACTTTTAAAGTGGGCCCATTTTCTTATTGGGTGGGTTAGATGGTATAAGTACATTGCATTAAATGAGTTTTATTACAGGAAATTACCAACTATTTTCATTTATAAGTAGTTTATTACAAAAACTGGTCAATTTATAAAATATTACTAATATTAGCCAAATATTACCAATCTTAGCCATTAGCTATTTGTAGCCAAAAAAAGGTCAATTTTTTGTATTTTTTTGAGTGAGTATTATTAGAATAGATTGGGTACATCTTAAGGAGATTGAATCTTTGTTTTGGAATAATGTGGTGGAGTTTTGAGTTAGTTTGAATTGAAAATTCCACGTAGAATATGAACATGAAAAAAATTATATGTGTATCACACTATGTATCATTTGTGTATCACGCTATGTATCATTTGTGCATCACATATGTACCATATTTGTATCAAACGTATATCACATGTATATCCATGTATACATGTGTGTGAGATACATGTGTGATACATGTTTGTTGTATGTGTGTCACAGAAGAATATTTTGAACTCGATTCTAACTATGAATTTTGATACCAAATCAGTCCAAATCACCTTCGATCTTCCTTAAATTTTGTATATTGTTTCGTCTATATTTTTTCATTGAATTACAACCATACCCATTGAAAAAGGTCATTTTTTGCTCAGATTTTTGGAATATTGTACATATTTTTTTTTTAATTCATCCCTTTATTTGCTACCTCATCCATAAAATTTTCTTTCCGTATTGTTCTAATGTTGCTAATCCACTTAAAAATATGGAAGAATATCTTTGCATGTGATTCTTTTTTGGTAATTAATTAGGCTTTTTATTAATCACCAAAGCAATTACAAATCATTAGCTTAGCACAACTCATCCAGCTAATCTCAAAAAACAAAACACAAACCAAAGATCCCAGCTTCCTATATATCAGTGCTATGTGTAGATTAAGAAAGAAATTTAGAAAACTAGCTTTTGCATTAAGCATTTCAGCTCCCCAACAGCCCTGCAGCTACAAATACATGCTATCTCTTTTGCCACTCCTTCACAATCTCTGGTCACCCCTTCAGAACCTCTTGCATTTCTCTCCCTCCATATATAACTTCAGCATATATCATCTTAATGACTTTGGCCTTTGTTGTCTTCCCTTGTATACTTTTAACAATCTCTTGAAATTGTAGTTCCCAGCTACTGCCACCATAAAGTTATTGGTGTGCCCATTTGCTAACTTTGTTCCAAATTGCCTGAGCATATCTCCATTCAGCAAATAAATAGTTTCTTGTTTCATTGTGAGCTTGACACATTGCACATACAACTTGTATATTAAGGCCGCATCTCAGCAATCTATCCACCGTTACAAGTCTATCCTGACATTGCAGCCACATTGTGAATAAGGCTTTTGGTCTTGCAAAGTTCTGGAACATTAGTTTTCTCCACCTTATCTTTGGGTATTTTGGTATCAGTTGTAAGTATATTTGTTTAATGACACCCTTATTTTCATTAATAGGTCTGCTCAGCTGCCCAATGGTATCTCTTGCCCCCAGAATTTTCCTAACCATCCAACTAGAGGTTTGTGGAATGGTCATAGTTCCCAAACTCTGATCCTTGATGTAGTAGGCATGAATCCATTTTATCCAAAGTTTATCCTGCTTATGAGTCAAATCCCAGTGTGTCTTTTCAATTGCAACTTTGTTCCACAACTGAAGATTATGCAAGTTAAGCCCCCTATAGACTTAGGCAGGAAGATCTTCTCCCAAGCATTAAGGGCCTTCTTTGTAATTGTATCACCCCCAGACCACAGGTAGCTTCTGCAATGGTCTTCAACTATTTATTTCACCTTAGATGGTAAAGGGAATAGTTGAGCCCAATAAGATTGGATCCTAAATAAGACTGTTAGAATCAATTGCATTCTCCTAGCATATGAAAGCTTTTTTACTTTCCATGAAGAGATTTTAGTCATAATTTTTGCTATGAGGGGTTTCCACTGTACCATGGGGAGCTTCTTGGTGTCTAGAGGTACCCCTAGGTATTTAAAAGGGAGTTCAACTATTGAGTAACCTAGAAACTGAACTATATCCTCTTTCTCCTTCTGTGTCATTCCTCCATTTTGGTTGCAAGCCTAAGGCTACTGAGAAAGTATTAAAACATGCATGAAGTCTCTTCACAGATTCACTATCCCCTCTGGCAAACAACAACAGATCATCAGCAAAGCTTCGGCGAGTGACCCCCAGCCTTATACACCTAGTATGAAATTTATAGTTTTTCTCATGGTGTAGGTATTTAAGTAATCGACTCAAGTACTCTATGGCAATGACAAAGAGAAAAGGAGACATAGGATCTCCTTGCCTCAAGCCTTTGGTTGCATTAAATGGTGCAACAGATTCTCCATTGAGTAGAATAGAGTAATTAACTATTTTGATATAGTTCATTACCCATTTGATGAACTTCTCTGGGAACCTCAGTCCTTCCATAACTTGCTCTAGGTAGATCCACTCCAATGAGTCATAAGTTTTTTGTAGATCTACCTTTATCATACATCTTGGGAAAATATGCTTTCTACCATAGGATTTGATAAGTTCATGTGCCAGAATTATGTTGTCTGCTATCTTCCTTCCTGGAATAAATCCTACATGAGCCTCTGAGATGATGTAGGCCATAACTTTCTGTAACCTGCTGGTGATGATCTTAGTAATAATCTTGTATAACACAATTATAGACTTATAGTCTTTGATTGTATCTGGATTTGGAACCTTAGGCACCAGAGTAAGGGTAGTGCAGTTTATAGCTTTACACAAGGTTCCTGTGTTGAAAAAATCTTGCACAACTTCACAAACTTCCTTCTTAACAATGCAGCATATCTGCTTGAAAAATGACAGCATTAAAGACATCAATTCCTGGAGCCTTATCATCTCCAATTGAGCTCAATCCTTCATAAATTTCCTCCTCTGTAATTGGGGCACAAAGCTCTAGTTGTTGAGTATGTGATAAGCAAGGGCCATTTATCATTACCAATCTATTCACTATTAGTAGTTTTGATGCTGCAGTTCCCATCAAGGATTTGTAAAAGCTAACAAATTATTCTTTGTTAGCTTCAGGATCCTGGAGATTGACCCCCAACAATGACTTGATCTCAGTTACTTGCTTCTTCTGTTGCTTCTCTTTCTTTACAGCTGAAAAGTACTCAGTATTTGAATCCCCTAGTTTGATCAAGGTGGCTCTTGACTTCTGCTGTAGTGCACTTTCCTTTATCAAAGACCATTTTCCTAGTCAGATCAGATAGTAAGCACCCCCCCCCCAGTTCTTCTTGAATCATTTTCAGGTTTGATCTTTCTTCGTTCATATTTTCTGTAATCCCCTTGAACTCTTCTACGTTCAATTGTTTAAGTGCAGGCTTCAATCCTTTCAATTTGAGCCAGATATTCTTCATTTTATCTGTAGCCTTGCTTCTACCCCACTCTATTTCCACAATTTGCTTGAATCTGGGATGTTCTATCCAGACATTGAAGAACCTGAAAGGAACTTTGATGTTTCTTCTGGCTTCTCTCATTGGTATAAGAATAGGTGTGTGATCAGATATGAAGGGTTCTCCATATACTGCAGTGCCCATATTGAAGCATCCATTCATCATTGGCAATTGCCCTATCAATCTTGATACACACTCTATCATCCCCTCTCTGTTTATTTGTCCAATTATAATATTCCCCTTTCTAAGGAATCTCATTTAAAAGCAGTGCGTTGCAACATTCAGTGAAATCTCTTAATTCGGCTAATGATACAGTTTCTTTAGATAACCTGTCATTGGGGTGTAGGATTGCATTGAAGTCTCCACTAGTTAGCCAAGGTTTATTGATCATAGGTGCCATTTCTTTCAATTGATCCCATAATGATTGCCTTTTTTTCCACTGTGTTAAAGCCATATACTACTGTAAGTATACAATCTATTCCATTCTGCCTTCTTGTCACCATACAATGAATAAATTGACTTGTACTAGCTAGATGATGTATGGTATAGGCTTTAGCATCCCATACTACCCATATTCTTCAATTCCTTATGTTACACCCCATGTTTTCGTACGTGAAAGTACGTCATAAGTAAATTAATGGAAGCTCGAAAAATGAGATGTTACATCCCGCATTTTCATACGTTAAAGTTTCATCATATGTTAATCGACGTAAGTTCGGGAATGAGACTATTTTGATATTATAAGCATTATGTTATTCAAATAAGTGATAAGTAAATTCGTGAAGGTGAGAAGGTAAGAAAATCGAAGGAAATAAATTTCGTTGAAGTTTAACATTTTGTGATAAAATACGGCCGAAGCTACAATACCCTGTATTTATGGACTAGTGCCATACAAGGTATCACATGACCATGATAGCAAGATGTATAAAGTGTGTTAAAAGTGAGTAGTATTATAAGTAATTTGAGATAATTCTTAAGTATGTGGGTAATTGGTTAATTATTGTATTAGTGGGGAATTATTTAGTTAATTAAGGAAAGGGGGTGAATTATTTGGATAAGATTAAGGGCCACCAACATGGTAGCCCATGAGTTGGATAAAAGACCTAAAATATGACTCTTAAATTAGGTTGAAAGGTGGCATAAGTTGGACATTGTTTGGCCTAGTCATACTTATCAAGGTGGGGCCCACACCAACAAGACAAAAAGATTTCTCTAAGTCATGTAGATACTTATATCATTTAAGTGGTGGATGAGTTTCAACAAGAAAATCCCTAAAAGATAGTTATCTAATTCACAAAAAAATGGAGATTCTTACATCAAAATCTCCAAGAATTGGATCTTCAACAAAGGAATTAGTATGAAGTTATACTACATAATAGCAACAGGATTTGCAATTCTAAGAGAGCATGGTACAATCTTTCTCAAGAATATCATACGGATTTTTTCCTACTTCAATTCACCGTCACGTGTTTTTGCACAAGACGTGTGTTAAAGGTATTGTCAAGAGAATTAGATCAAGTATGTTAAGGATATCCCTTCTTTCTTTTTGGCATGATCCATACGATACAAACTAAACGAACAAATGCACAATTTCCATAAATGACTCTATCCATAGATATACTAGAGATGCTTATGTTCTTGATTCCCCATGTGTCATATTATTCTATCATCTATTCATGGATCTCAGAAAATACGCAAGTTTATAAAGTTTATTTCATGATATTAATCACAGGCATAATGGTCTTATGACATTCTGAAAGATTTTATTGACGTACTTCTCATGCATTGCATTCATTTATACATGTACATTGACCTATGACCAGATGGCGTTATATACGCGTATGTATATATGTATATTATATGTTTATGGGATATGGGAAAAAGGATATGGCATTATATACGCACCACCACCTGATCAGCTGGTATACATTGATGATGTTTCCCACAGTGGCCGAGATAATATGATGGGATGCCTTCAGAGTCTTGATGATATTATGAACGCATATACTCATGCATGGTATGACATTTATACGCATATGCATGACATTATAATATTAAATGATTCACAAAGCTATTCAGATATACATATTGAGTCTTTTACTCCATGTTCCTCTCATGTCTATTGTTTACTGATTTTCATTACTTACATACTCGGTACATTATTTGTATTAACATCCCTTTTGCCTAGGAACGTTGCGTTTCATGCCCCAGGTCCCGATAGACAAGTCGAGAGTCCTCCAAGTAAGCTATCAGCTCAGCAAAAAGTGTTGGTGTGCTCCATTTGCTCCGGAGTTGCCTATTTGGTCAGTATGCATTGGACACGTATTGATTGGTATGTCGGGGCCTATCCCGGTCTTATGACGATTATGTACTCTTAGAGGCTTATAGACATATGTCATGTACATAAAAGATTGTATGGCCTTGTCGGCCTATGTTTAGTATACGAGTGATCATATCGGTCTTATAGATCCGTATGTCTTATGTATAAGTTGGTATTACATGTTTTATTCTATTCATCTTACGAGAGCCTTTATGTCCCATTTACTTTTGATAGAATGATACGAAAAGATACATCATGTTGGTATTCGGTTGAGTAAGATACCGGGTGCCCGTCGCGGCCTATCGATTTGGGTCGTGACAAAAGTGGTATCAGAGCAGTTCTATCCTAGGGAGTATACAAGCCGTGTCTAGTAGAGTCTTGTTTATGGGTGTGTTGTTGTCACGACCCAAATTAACCCTCTGAAAGGTGTCGTGATGGCACCTAGTATTTACGACTAGGTAAGCCTAATATTATGGAAAAACTTAAAGATATCCAAATGAAAAAAGATAGAACAGCATATTATAAATAACAGGAATAGTGTCGCTCGGCATATACAAAAATCATATCCCAAGACCCGGAATGTCGCTAAGTCACAAGCTTCTACAATCTATGTAGCTCTATACAAAAGTCTGAAGATAAACCAAGAAAGTCTCTAGGCAAGGGAGAAGAAGGGGACTCCGAGGATCTGCGGACACAAGCAGAAGTACCTTGAAGTCTCCTGGAATCAGCAGCACGCACTAACCTCGAGGCTGATATCTCGTACCTGGATTTGCACACGAAAAACATGTGCAGGAAGGGCATGAGTACCCCACAATGATACCCAGTAAGTACCAAGCCTAACCTCGGTCAAGTAGTGACGAGGTCAGGTCAAGGCTCTACCGGAGTAAATAAAATAAATTAAACAGTAAGATATATATATATACGTATAAATTTACAGTAAAAAAATTAAAGAAATTCACAAATTTTACAGTTATGGTAGCCCTCGGCTCAGAACAAGGTAAACACAATAGGGAATCAACCGGGCTACCATCCGTAGTTCTGAATGAATATGCAATACATGGGGATCTCCCGGAATACGTCTGTAGTCCCAAAAGTAAATATGCAATGTTGGGGGATCTCCCGGAATACGTTCGTAGTCCCAAAATAAATATGTAGTGCTGGCGGATCTCCCGAAATACGTCTGTAGTCCCAAAGTAAATATACAGTGCTGGGGGATCTCCCGGAATACGTCTGTAGTTCCAAAGTAAATATGCAGTGCTGGGGGATCTCCCGGAATATGTCTGTAGTACCAAAGTAAATATGCAGCGCAAGATAAAATGACAGGTATGGCATCGAGTTATATAGTTTAGACTAAACACATATAAAGGGAAATAGGGATCGGACTAAGCATGTCATACAGAATGTCAAATATACGGTTAAAATGCGTAATCATGCTTCCCTAATCTAAACTAAGCAATTAAACATAATAGTGCAGTTTAATAAGGGAAAAACAGCTTATGACTTAGACGGAAAAACGAGATTTTTGCAATAATAGCTTGTGTACGTACTCGTCACCTCACGTACACGCGCCCACACATCAATTAATATCAAACATCCTAAGGGAAAGTCCCCAACACAAGGTTAGGCAAGCCACTTACCTCAACCGCTCAACTCAACTCGATATCACGTTTTTGCCACGAGTATCCGACTCAAATGGCCCAAATCTATTCAAATAAATTATATTATATAAATATAACTACAAGTAACTCATTTAATTAATTCGAATCTAAAGCGCGAAATTAGGAAAAAATGCCCAAAAAATCTCCCTAGTCCCACGACTCAAAATCGGGTAAAAGTTACCAATCTAGAACACCCATTCACTCACGAGTTCATTCGTCAAAAACTATCCCATTCTGACGCCTAGAACTCGATCAAAACCCAAAAGTTCAATTAGGGAAATTTTCTCCCAATTTCTCACTTTTTCACTCAAATCCCTTGATTAAATGAGGAAAATTGCTATAGATTAAGGAAATATACACAAATTAGAGTCAAGAATTGTTATCCACTAATTTTCTCTTCAAAAACCTTGCAAAATCTCCTCCCACCGATCTCTAAACCAAATTTTATGTTATGAAATTCAAACGCTCGAAATCCTCTTTTCTGCCCAGCGATCCTCGCACCTGCGACTTTTTCTCGCGCCTGCGGGTACCACACCTATGGTGCGCATTTCATTAAGGCAGCCAGGCTCCGAACATGTGCCCAGGTTTTGCACCTACGGGCTCGCAGGTGCCATCAAACTTGCGCACCTGCGCTCCATCAGCAGCCCCACCATTTTCGCATTTTCATGTCCCTTCCGCACCTACGACTCTCGCACTTGCAGTCTCCCTTCCGCAGGTGCCAAACACCAGAACCAGCATAGGCACCAGATTTTCCTAAGTCCCATTTCCTTCCATTAAGCATCCAAAACACACCCGAGTCCCCCAGGACTTCAACCAAACCTGTCAACCGATCCTATAATACTCTACGAACTTAGTCGAGCCTTCAAACCACCTCGAACAACACCAAAAACATGAATTAAGCACAGATTCAAGTCTAAGAATCTGAATCTGAATCATGCGCTCGGACTGCCCATGCGTCTGAGGGTGAAAGGTTGTGCTCAGCTCCACCCTAGTACCCAACTCCTGTTGTACGGCCCTCCAGAACTGTGATGTGAATTGAGTAGCTCTGTCTGAAATGATAGATACTGGAATACCGTGAAGGCGAACAATCTCCCTGATATAAATCTCAGCCTACCTCTCAGATGAATAAGTGGTCAACACTAGAATAAAATGACTTGACTTGGTGAGCCGATCCATGATCACCCAAATAGCATCGAACTTTCTCAAAGATCGTGGAAGTCTAACTACAAAGTCCACGGTGATCCGCTCCCACTTCCACTCGGGGATCTCTAACCTCTGAAGTAGTCCACCCTGCCTCTGGTGCTCATATTTGACCTGCTGACAGTTGAGACACTTGGACACGAATCCAACTATATCTTTCTACATCCTCCTCTACCAATAGTGTTGTCTCAAGTCCTGGTACATCTTTGCGGCACCCGGATGAATGGAGTATCACGAGATATGGGCCTCCTCAAGAATCAACTCTCAAAGCCCATCTATATTAGGCACACAGATCCGTCCCTGCATCCTCATCACACCATCATCACCAATTGTCACATCTCTGGCATCACCTCGCCGAACCCTGTCCTAAAGAACTAGAAGGTGGGGGTCATCATATTGGCGCTCTCCGATACGGTCATAAAGAGAAGATCGAGCAACCAAATAAGCTAATACCCGGCTAGGCTCTGAAATATCCAACCTCACGAACTGACTGGCTAAGGACTGAACATCCAGGGCTAAAGGTCTCTCAGCTACTGGAAGATATGCCAAACTTCCCAAACTCTCTGCCCGGCGACTCAAGGCATCGGCCACTACAGTGGCCTTCCCCGGGTGGTACAATATAGTGATATTATAGTCTTTAAGTAGCTCCAACCACCTCCGCTGATGCAAATTAAGGTCCTTATGCCTGAACAAGTGTTGCAAACGCCTGTGATCAATGTAGATCTCACAAGGAACACCGTACAAATAATGACGCCAGATCTTCAGGGCGTGAACAATAGCGGCTAACTCGAGATCATGGACAGGATAATTCTTCTCATGCACCTTCAAATGTCTAGACGCGTAGGCAATCACCCTACCGTCGTTCACCAATACCGCTCCAAGGCCAATCCTCGAGGCATCACAATAGACGGTGTAGGACCCCGAACCTGTAGGCAATACTAATACTGAGGCTGTAGTCAAAGTTGTCTTGAGCTTCTGAAAGTTCTCCTCACACTCCTCGGTCCTCCTGAACGGAGCACCCTTTTGGGTCAGTTTGATCATAGATGTTGCAATAGATGAAAATCTCTTTACAAAGCGATGGTAGTACCCCGCCAAACCAAGGAAACTGCGGATCTCCGTAGCTGATGACGGTCTAGGCCAACTCTGCACTTCCTCCACCTTCTTCGGATCTACCTTAATCCCATCACAAGACACCACGTGGCCCAAGAATGCCATTGAATCAAGCCAAGATTCATACTTAAAAAAATTTCATACAGTCTCTTCTCCCTCAAAGTCTGAAGCACGGTCCTTAGGTGTTGCTCATGATCTTCCCGAGACCGGTAATATACTAGTATGTCGTTAATAAAAACAGTGACGAAGGAATCAAGATAAGGTCGGAACACACTGTGCATCAAATGCATAAAGGCTGCTGGGGCATTGGTCAGCCCAAATGATATGACAAGAAACTCATAGTGACTATATCTTGTCCTGAAGGCAGTCTTTGGGATATCCGGCTCCCGAATCTTCAACTGATGATAGCCAGAACGCAAGTCAATCTTGGAAAACACCCTGGAACCCTGTAACTTATCAAATAAATCATCGATGCGAAGCAAAGGATACCTATTCTTCACTGTAACCTTGTTCAATTGCCAATAATCAATACACATATGCATTGAACCATCCTTCGTCTTCACAAATAAGACCGGAGCACCCCAAGGTGATACATTGGGCCTGATGAAACCCTTATCAAGAAACTCCTACAACTGCTCCTTCAACTCAGGAGGAGCCATACGGTAGGGAGGATTAGAAATGGGTGGTGCCCAGCAACAAATCGATGCCAAAATCAATATCTCGATCGGGCGGCATACCTGAAAGATCAGCTGGAAATACATCAGGGAAGTCCCTCACTACTGGGACCGACTCAACTGTAGGGGTATCAATACTACCCAGGCTCCCAAATGGAATGTTTAACCGATCCATTCCGGATCGACTGAATTGGTACGGAAGTTGTAACATGGGAAAACCACGAAAAACATACTTGTTTGAATAACTCGGTGACCTACCAATTTTAGAAGTAGGATTTTTGGCAAGCAATAAGCACTTAAATAATACAATTCAAGTGTACCATCTTCTTTCTCATTTCGAGGAAAAGGTGCGGAAGGAAAAGGAAACAATGGAGGGATCCGAATCGGACCTAAATGGGAATGACATGAAAAGTCTTTTTCAAAACCTAGCATTAAGGGCGTTACGACGATATATGAGAGGAATAGACAAACACTCACATAGGCCAAATACGCATCACAACGCTTCTCAACCATCCCCTGAGCCTTAAGAAATGAAATGACCCTGCTGGGAGTATACTCTAAGGTACCTCTCCACTCTAATCTCGGCAATCCTGGCATAGCCAGTGTGACGGTCTTAGCATGACAATCAAGAATAGCATAATGGGGCGATAACCAGTCCATGCCCAAGATAACATCAAAATCTACCATACTGAGTAATAAAAAAATGGCTCTGGTCTCAAAACCGCTAAGAGCAATCAAACACGACCGATATACTCGATCCACAACAAGAGAATCTCCCATAGGAGTAGATACATAAACAGGGGAACTCAAAGAATCCTGAGATATCCCCAAATACGGAGAAAAATAAGAAGACACATATGAATACGTAGAGCCTGGGTCAAATAATATTGATGTATCCCTATGGCAGATAGGGACAATACCTGTGATGACTGAATCTGAAGCGACGGCCTCTGGACGTGATAGAAGGGAATAGTACCTGGCCTGGCCTCCCCCTCTAGGGCGACCTCTACCTCCGCGACCTCCGCCTCTAGCTGCTTGAGAAGGTGGAGTGGCAGATGGGGCTGGAAGAATGGCCAGAGGACCGGTGGGGCACGCGGAGGCTGATAAGTCTGTGGAGGTGCACCCCTCCTGGCTCTGGGGCAATCTCTAACCATGTGACGAGTGTAACCACACTAAAAACAACCCCTCTAATGACGTGGTGACTGAGACTAACTCGGGCATGTCCTGCCGGACTGCCCGGTAATAGCTCCTCGAGTAGGAGGCATACTGGATACTAGCTGTGCATAATAGTGCTTCTGAGGTCTGGGAGGAGCTGGAACACAGCTAGCTGCTGGAAGAGCTGAATGAGCAGGGCGACTCACAAAACTCCTATCATAACGTGCTCCTGGTGCACGAGCTCCTGAATAATGACCAGTCTCTCGAGACCTCTTAGCCTCTCTCTCCTCTCTGTCCTGGGAAAACATGCCCTCTACTCTCCTGGCAATGCTCACTACTTGCTGATAAGTGATGTCCATCTCCAACTTCCTGGCCATATTAGTCTGAATACTGGGACGGAGTCCCTCAATGAAGCGATGAACCCTCTCTCTGACTGTAGCGACCAAAATCGGTGCATGCCGAGCTAACTCACTGAAATAGACTACATACTCCGACACAGTCATAGCACCCTGATGCAGCTGCTCAAACTCTATGTGCCAAGCATCCCTGAGGCTCTGAGGGACATACTCACGCAAAAACATCTCTGAAAACTGAGTCCGAGTGAGTGAGGTTGCCTCGTCCAGACTACTCAGCTCATAGGCATGCCGCCAATGATATGGCGCTTCCCTTAGCTGGAAATCGGTGAAAGAAACTCCACTCATCTCCACAATGCCCATAGTGCGGAGAATACGATGACACTCCTCAAGAAAACCTAGAGCGTCATCTGAATCTAGTCCACTGAAAGTAGGTGGGTGGTACTTCTTGTACCTCTCAAGCCTGAGCTTCTCTGCCTCAGAAGCAACTACCCTGGTCTCATGCTGAACCTGAGCCACATGGGGCATAGGAATATACTCTGGGGCCTGATCAACCTGAGCCCTCTGCTCAAGATTGCGGGCTGCGGGATTTTGTGCCCCTCCCCAGACCTGAGATGTAGCGGGAGCTATCAGAAGTAGTCCATCCTGAGCTAGAGTTCTCAACATGCTCATGAACTGAGCTAAAGTCTCTTGGAGGGCTGGAGCAGTAATAGGAATCTCCGGTGACGGCCCTCAAACTGGAGTTGCTGGGGGCTTCTCTGACGCAGCTCTCACAGGTGCTCGGGCTGCACCGCATGGTTGTCCTCTACCCCGACCCCGGCCTCTGGCGGCTCTGACAGGGGGCTCGGTTGTCTGATCATCGGTCCTCCCGGTGCTGGTCCTCACCATCTGCGAGAAAGAATAGAGTAGAATTTTAGAATTTTGATGTCAATAACTGTGATGAACCAAAGGGTCATCTTATAAATTAAGACTCCATTCGAGGCTCATTAGTCTTAAAAAAGATTAATTTTATTTACCTCGATTTGCATGCGCAGTCCGGGTGTGAAACCATAAAGCTTATATGTGAAAATATGAGAAATAATAATTTTTGGAATCTAAAATTTGGTTTTAGTTGACTTGGTTCAAAATTTTGAGTGAACGGACCCAGATCCGTGTTCCGATGATCCCGGGAGGTCCGCAGTAAAATATGGGACTTGGGCGTATGCCCGGAACTGAATTTCCAGGTCCCTAGCTTTAGAAATCAATTTTTGAAGAAAATTGTTATGCTGGATTTTTAAGGAAATAAATAAATGAATTAATGTTTGAACTCATTGGTATCGGGCCCGTATCAGGGTGGTGGGGCCCAGATCCGATTATATGCATTTCCAGCTAGACCCGAGGCATAGTCCTCTGATGCTGTTATCACAGGTACCATTTCAGTTTGCAGTAAAGATGCTTCAGTTTTGTTTGATCTAGGGTCTATTTATTCTTATGTGTCATCCTATTTTGCCTCGTATTTGGTTGTTCCCGGGATTCTTTGAGTGTCCATGTTTATGTGTCTACACTAGTGGGGGATGCTATTGTTTTGCTTCTTGACATGGTCGATTTTGATGTCATATTGGGCATAGATTGGTTATCACCTTATTATTCCATCTTGGACTGTCACGCCAAGACAGTTACATTAGCCTTTCCAAGGTTGCCTCGATTAGAATGGAAAGGGAGTTCTGGTCATTCTCCCAGCAGAGTGATTTCTTATACCAAGGCTCATCACATGGTTGAGAAGAGGTGTTTGGCTTATTTGGCACATATTCGTGATTCTAATACCGGGGTTTCTTCTATAGATTCAGTGCCTATTGTTTGTGAGTTTCCCGAGGTGTTTCCTCCAGACCTGTCGGGGATTCCACCTGACAAGAATATCAATTTTAGCATTGATGTGGCTCCGGGCACTCAGCCTATTTCTATCCATCCACACCGGATGGCCCCACCAGAATTGAAAGAACAGTTGCAAAACCTGCTTGATAAAGGTTTCGTTAGGCCTAGTGTCTCACCCTGGGGTGCACCGGTTTTGTTTGTAAAGAAGAAGGATGGATAGATGAGAATGTGTATAGATTACCGGCAGTTAAATGAAGTTACTATCAAAAATAAGTATCCATTGCCGAGAATTGATGATTTATTTGATCAGATTCAGGGTGCCAGTGTGTTTTCAAAAATTTATCTGAGATCGGGCTACCATCAGTTGAATATTAGGGCGTCCGATGTTCCTAAAACAGCCTTTCGGACAAGGTATGGGCACTATGAATTTTTGGTGATGTCTTTTGGCTTGACTAATGCCACAACAGCGTTTATGGATTTGATGAATCGAGTTTTCAAGCCTTATCTGGATTCCTTCGTAATCGTGTTCATTGATGATATTCTTATATACTCCCGCAGTCAGGAGGAGCATGAGCAGCACCCCCGTATTGTACTCCAGACCTTGAGAGATATACAGTTGTATGCAAAATTTTCAAAGTGTGAATTCTGGTTAGATTCAGTAGCTTTCTTGGGTCACATCGTATCAGCAGAAGGTATTCAGGTAGATTCTAAGAATATAGAGGCAGTCAAGAACTGGCCTAGACCCACTTCAGCCACGGAAATCAGGAGCTTCTTGGGTTTGGCGATATACTACCGTTATTTTGTGGAGGGGTTCTCGTCTATAACATCCCCAATAATGAGATTGACTCATAAGGGTGCCCCACTTAAATGGTCGGATGAGAGTGAGACGAGCTTCTAGAAGCTCAAGACAACCTTGAATTCAACACCGATATTGGTGTTACCCTCAGGTTCAAGATCTTTCACGGTATAATGTGATGTTTCCCGTATTGGGTTGGGAGAGGTATTGATGCAAGATGGCATGGTGATAGCATATGCGTCTCGGCAGTTAAAGATTCACGAGAAAAATTATCTTGTCCAAGACTTAGAGTTGGCATCCATTGTTCATGCATTGAAAATGCGGAGGCACTATCTTTATGGAGTGCCATGTGAGGTTTACACGGATCATCGTAGCCTCTAGTACTTGTTCAAGCAAAAGGATCTTAATTTGAGACAGAGGAGATGGTTAGAGTTATTGAAGGATTATGACATCACTATATTATATCATCCGAGAAAGGCCAATGTGGTAGCCGATGCATTGAGTAGGAAGGTAGTAAGTATGGGCAACCTTGCATTTTTTCCAGCCGGTGAGAGACCGTTAGATTCAGACATTCAAACTTTAGCTAATCAGTTCGTGAGATAGGATATTTCGCCCAGCCATGTTCTAGATTGTGCAGCTGCTCGGCCTTCCTTATTCTAGCATATCAGAGATCAGCAGGATGATGACCCGCACTTGATGGTCCTTAGGGACACCGTTCGGCATGATGGTGCCAAGAAGGTTACAGTTGGAGATGATGGTGTTTTGAGGATGCAGGGTCGTATATGTGTGCCTAATGTTGATGGCCTTCGTGAGTTGATTCTTGAAGAAGCTCACAGTTCTAAGTATTCTATTCACCCGGGTGCTGCCAAGATGTACCAGGACCTGCGACAGCACTACTGGTGGCGAAAGATGAAAAAGGATATTGTTGCTTATGTGGCTCGTTGTTTGAATTGCCAACAGGTGAAATATGAGCATCAAAGACCCAGTGGTTTACTTCAGCAGATAGAGATTTCTGAGTGGAGGTGGGAACGTATCACTATGGACTTCGTTGTTGGACTCTCACAGACTCAGAGGAAGTTCGACGACGTTTGGGTTGACTAAATCAGCACATTTCATTCTAGTGGCAAGTACTTACACTTCGGAGCGGTTGGCAGAGATATATGTTCGAGAGATTGTTCGCCTTCACGGTGTGCCCGTGTCCATCATTTCTGATCGAGGTACGAAGTTTACCTCGCACTTTTGGAGGGCAGTTCAGCGAGATTTAGGTACCCGAGTTGAGTTAAGAACAACATTTCATCCTCAGACGGACGGGTAGTTCGAGCGTACTATTCAGATTCTGGAGGATATGCTCTGCGCTTGTGTTATTGACTTTGGAGGTTCTTGGGATCAATTCTTGCTGTTAGCGGATTTTGCCTACAATAATTGTTATCAGTCGAGCATTTAGATGGCTCCCTATGAGGCATTATATGGCAGATGGTGTAGATCGCCGGTTGGGTGGTTTGAGCCGGGAGAGGCTCGGTTATTGGGTACAGACTTAGTTCAAAAGGCCTTAGATAAGGTCAAGATTATACAGGATCGACTTCGTGCAGCTCAGTCTAGGAAAAAGAGTTACGTCGATCATAAGGTTCGGGATGTGACATTCATGGTTGGAGAGAGAGTATTACTTCGGGTATCGCCCATGAAGGGTGTTATGAGATTTGGGAAGGAGGGAAAGTTGAGCCCTAGGTATATCGGACCATTTGAGATTCTTGATAAAGTGGGGGAGGTATCTTATAGACTTGCGTGGCCTCCAGGGTTATCCTCCGTTCATCCGGTATTTCATGTATCTATGCTTCGGAAATATCATGGTGACCCATCCCACGTTTTAGATTTCAGCTATGTCCAATCAGACAAAGATTTGACTTATGAGGAGGAGCCGGTATCCATTCTAGACCGGCAAGTTCGTCAGTTGAGATCAAAGAGTTACCCTTCAGTTTGAAGGCAGTAGAGGGGTCAGCCTATTGAGGCAGCTACTTGGGAGTTCGAGTAGGACATGCAGAGGAGATATCCCCACTTGTTTGCCAGTTCAGGTAATTTTCTATGTCCGTTCGAGGATGAACGTTTGTTTTAGAGGTGGAGATTGTGATGACCCAAAGGGTCATCTTATAAATTAGCCTTAAAAAGATTAATTTTATTTACCTGAATTTGTGTGCGCAGTCCGCGTGTGAAACCGGAAAGCTTTTATGTGAAAATATGAGAAATAATAATTTTTGGAATTTAAAATTTGGTTTTAGTTGACTTGGTTCAAAATTTTGAGTAAACGTACCCATATCCATATTTCGACGATCCCGGGAGGTCCGCAGTAAAATATGGGACTTGGGCGCATGCCCGGAATTGAATTCCGAGGTCCCTAACTTTAGAAATCAATTTTTGAAGAAAATTGTTATGCTGGATTTTTAAGGAAATAAATAAATTAATTAATGTTTGAACTCATTGGTATCGGGACCGTATTTTGGTTTCGGATCCCGGTACAAGTTTGTTATGATATTTAAATCCTATCTGTGAAATTTGATAAGAATCGAAATTTATTTGACGTGATTCGGACGTCCGGTTGAGAAATAGTGAAAGTTAAGTTTTCTTGAGAAAAATGATGAGTTTTGAGGTTAAATTCATAGTTTTAGATGTTATTTTCATGATTTGATCGCACGAGCAAGTCAATATGATCTTTTTGGACTTGCGTGCATGTTTGGTTTAGAGCCCCGAGGGCTCGGGTGAGTTTTGGGTAGGCTATGGGATGTTTTGGACTAATTAAAGTTGTTGTTTTTGCTGTTTCTGCTGCACAGTCGAGTTGTGCTTCGTGTTCGTGTTGCTTCACTTGCGAACGGATAGAGTATAGGTGCACTGGTATATTTTTGTTCTTCGCGAACGCGGAGCTCAGGACGCGAACGGGAAGCACTGGTGGGTTAAAGCTTCGCAAACGCGTTCTGGCCCACGCGAACGTGCTGTGTAAATGGGCCTGGGGAAGGCGGAGCCGCTTACTCTATGGGAACGCGACCACCTGGTCGCGAACGCGAAGGCCACTGGGCCTAGCCCTATGTGAACGCGAAGGCCAACGGTCCTGACTCATCGCGAACGCGGCAGGCCCATCGCGAACGCGATGAAGGCCTGCCCAGTCATATAAAACAACTTTTAAAAATTGGGCAGAACCTATTTTCTTCATATTTTTGAACTACAAAGACCTAAACGCGATTTTCTTCACACAAATTCATCCCCAAAGTGTTGGTAAACAATTCTTAACTCTTCTCTTTCAATTACCCAATATTTTTCATCACTTTTCAATCAAAAATCAAGAATTTTCATGGTAGAAATTGGGGGTTTGAGTAGAATTAAGGAACTTTGGACTTGGATTGGGGTCGGATTTCGAAACTAAATGCGTATTCGGGCTCGGCAGTGAATGGGTAAACGGAATTTGGAATGAACCCCGAGTTTGGACCAAGCGGGCCCGGAGTCGGGTTTTAACTTTTTTTGAGAAAACGTAGGAAAACAATGATTTTTCAGTAAAGCTAGTTCCTTTAGCATAATTAATGATATTAAACTAATTATGATTAGATTCAAGCGGATTAGAGGCAAATTCGAAAGGAAAAGCGGTCATTGAGCAGTGAGTGGCTTGCGAATTTGAGGTAAGTGCTTGGTTTAACCTTCACTTGAGGGAATAGGAATCCTCACTTAAATGCTATGTGAGTTTTGCATGTGTGTGGTATATAGGTGAGGTGACGAGTATCTACGCACCACTAAAATTATTGTTGAACATGGTCCCTTCCTTGTTTCCAATTTATTTGATTCCTGGCTTATACTGTTTTATGATCATTGATACCTCCATGTCTAATTGTTCTCGTCGACTTGTTGTCAAGTATTATTCCCAGTATTTTAGAAGTGTTGATTGTTCCCTTGGTTTCATGGTGATACATAAAGCTTGAATTGGATGACATTGTTTTACGATTCATATATATATTTCGGTTGGTTTCATTGTGAAATGATAACTGATGAAGTTCATTAGTTGTACAACTATCTGTTTAAAATTGTTGAGACAAGAATATTGTGAAAGATTTTGACCTGAATTGTGGAAATTTTATAAATAAAGTGATGTGATTGTCTGGTGGGAGCGGGTTGCACGCCGCAACAAGGAGTGATAAAGGTGGACAGGTGGGTTCGGGTTGCACGCCGCAATATGAGAAATATATATATATATATATATATATGGAAGAGCAATAAGGGTGGACAGGTGGGAGCGGGTTGCGCGCCGCAACGAGGAGCGATAAGGGAGAATATTTATATTTTACTGATTTTCAAAAATAAGGATTTGGAAAAATTCGGTTTTATTAAAAAGGTTTTCATACTCTGATTTTTACTGTGATTTAAATCGAAACGTGGAAATTTTGAGGAGGTGATTGTAGTTGATATCTGAAAAGAGTTATCCGAGTTGTTTTTGTTTACTGTTGCAAGTTATTGGTTATTTAGTTTATTATTATTATTTCCTTCTTGCTTTATTATATATTGTTCACATGTTATATTATTAATGCCCCGCCGTAGCCTCGTCACTACTTTGTCGAGGTTAGGCTCGACACTTACTCAGTACATGGGGTCGGTTGTACTGATACTACACTCTGCACTCTTTTGTGCAGATCCAGGTACCGGCCAGAGTTAGGAGATTTTAGTAGCTGACACCATCATTTGGAGATACGAGGTAGATCTGCTGGCGTCCGCAGATTTCTGGAGTCTTCTCTTAATTTTATAGACATTGTTTTATTATATTCAAAAATAGATATATAATTCTTTCAGCCCATTATTTGTAGTACTCTTTAGTAGTTCGTGAATTGTGACACCAGACCCTGGGTAGTTATATAGTTGGTTTTAGTTCGTGGTTCATTTCATCATATCGAAGATTATTCCTGGTTATAGTTATTGAAAATTATTAGATTTAGTTTATTTCAAATTGTCTCATTGTGCTAAAGTAATTATTCAAAGGAAAATGGCTAATCAAGTTCTAACATTGGCTTGCCTAGCAAGTGTGGTCTTAGGCGCCATCACGATCCCGTGGGGAATTTGGGTCGTGACAATAACTCGCACGACAAGGAAATCAAAGAAGTATGATTGTTCTTAACAGTTACATAGCCTCCCGAAGATAAGCACGGACGTCTCCGCACCGATCCGCGAGACTCTAATAAACCGACTTGTGACTCATGACTCCTATGAACCTAGAGCTCTGATACCAACTTGTCACGACCCAAATTAACCCTCTGAAAGGTGTCGTGATGGCACCTAGTCTTTACGACTAGGTAAGCCTAATATTACGGAAAAACATAATGAAATCCAAATGATAAAAGATAGAACAACATATTATAAATAACAAAAATAGTGCCGCTCAGCATATACAAAAATCATCTCCCAAGACCCGGAATGTCGCTAAGTGATCACGCTCAACTATGTCTAATAAAAGACTAAACGGGCGTTGCAAATATAATCCGGGGAATTATGCCCAGACTCGATCCCACAGGGAATTTACGTATCAATCAAGTCTTTAGAATACGCAACTTTTACTCAATCAATTCTCTCAAGATTTTTTAATATAAATTGGTGATGTTTTACTAATTCTACTGACAATAATAATAACTAACAATTACTAACAATGTGTTGTAAACAATTATGATAAAGGTCTAAGGTTATGATTTCCCCCGTTGGTGAACTTACTTCTCAGATATTTCCTATAACTTGATTAATTATCTCTATCAATCATGAACACTCTATCTACCATAAATCTCTCTCAAGTACTTACGATAATTTACTAAGCGCACTCTCTCAAGTTACGCTAGCTAGATTGCTTGACAGTTCACTTTAGATTGCATCCGAAGTATCGTTATTTCTAATCCAACTTCTAAACCCTCGGTTATGACTTTAGTCTATACTCTAGGAGTGGTGTTGTTCAAAAAATTACCTAAATACNCCCAACGGGTTCCACCAAAACCTAGATTAAGAAAATTAGCTACTCATATTCATAAATATCAAATCTAAAATAACGTGCATAATCGAATTACAGAGTAATGAACTAAGGAGATAAAAATCAGTGTTTTTGCTTTGCTGAGTAGTAATCCACAGGTTTTTCTTCACTTTAATGGCTTCCTCTCTTCGAATCCCTCTTCAAGTTGTGTTTTTGGGATCTATTTATATGTTTGGGATAAACCCTAAATGTGTAGGATACTTCTATTCCAACCGGGAAACACTTAAACTCTTCAAAAACTCAAATTTAGCCAGAACACGGGCCTGGCGTTTGGGCCCTCGCGCCTGGATAACGCCAGGCTAAGGCAGGCGTTTGGTCTCTAACGCCTGGCTAACGCCAGGCAGGGTCAGACGTTTGGGCTCTGGCGCCTGGCTAACGCCAGGCAGGGTCAGGCGTTTGGGCTCAAACGCCCAGCTATAGCCCGGTGCACTNTAAAAAGTGTATTTTTATCATTAACGCACATAAAATGTAGGGCATATAACATGTTAAACCATGAATTCTAGCCTCGCATTAATACCCCACGCTTAAACATTTGCTCGTCCTCGAGCAATCAAACTATACTCACGTACACAACTTATTAAGAAAATCCCTTAACACGTTATACCAAGAATTTTAAAACATTTCAATGCCAGAGGTGTGACATCCTCGCCTCAATAGTCGACTCACAAATACCATGCTTTATTCACAATTCACCAACTACTCTAACTTAGAGGTCAACAACATTACCTTTCCTTCATGAATCATGTGCCCTCACCAAATCAAAGAGCTAGTTCCTCACACAAGAAAATTTAAGAACATTTAGGAACTCAAGATAGAAAGAATTCACTCGCTCTCAGAAATAATATTCATATGCCACACAAGATGCACCATAGGCTTGCACGTAGTGTACTGCTCTACTAATCGAGCTCATTCAGTCTAGGATCAAGTAGGAATTTATTTGGTTGTAATGTAGGCTACGGTACGGGTAGGATACATTCAGATATAAGAGTGGCTACACCTCCCTAAGCACATTAATATAGATACTTTCGCATTCAACCTCAAACTTATATTAAGCCAAACTCCATTTCGCATTCAACCTCAAACTTATTAAGCCAAACTCCACCTTCACATCGATGTTATTACCCCATACTTCTTTAAGCACAATTACATTAAGAGTCACCACATATATATTTTTCTTTCACAACAATACAACTATTTATTTTCTATTTTTTTTTTCTTTTTCTCTTTTTTTTTTCTTTTTTTTTTTCTCAGTGACTCTTACTTTTCAAAACAGTGCACCTTTCTCCTTATTTCAATTATTCCCCTTAACAACCAACCTACCACCCCACACTATAATTTTTCCATATTTCATCACATTTTCAGTGCTTACGAGAGGTGACAAGGTTCAAATATAAGATCGATTCAAATAAAGGGGTACGACTTGTAATGTGGTTGCCAAAGAAACAGGATTATAGGCTCAACGGGGTTAAATACGATACATAACAATTAGGTGGGTAACATATATATAGTTGTCTCAACAAAAAAATGCCTATATCACTTCCAAGACTGAACAAAACTTCTATTTCGTTTTGCACACACACGTGGCAAGTTCTAGATATCAAATGTAATGCACAGAATAACATACAAAGCTCACACACACTTGGCAAATAACTCACTCAGGATTGGATCTATCACGACACTCTAGTCAAAGCAATTAAGCAAATTTAAGAATCCATGATTTGGTATTTATCCTAGAGTCAAAAATTGAGCCTAAGCGTCACAACCAAAGTATGGACTATTCTCAAAGCATTAACACGTTTCGAGATATTGCTACTATTAAACCTTCAACCATGTGATTCCTACTCCTAAAAATTAAAAACTACCTATACCCGGTTCAATTAAGAACCCTTGGAAAAGAACCGTGGTCCAAAGAAAAACCAAGGGGAAATTACTACACTACCTTAAACAAAACAAAAAATTCGTTAGACTTATTTCCCTCAAGAGAACTGTCTAAGAGATCCATCGTCGGGAAGAGTCCTTTTTTTTTTTTTAAGATAATAAAACAAAACATAAAAGCTAAAAACAAACAAACATAAAAACATTT
>ML308688.1:0-16704 GCA_005239505.1 Nicotiana paniculata | reverse complement strand
GATTTAGCTTTCCTGCACCTGCTTCTTTCGTTGATTGAAAGACTTTTTTGAGGATGAAGTCCCCAATCTTGAAGTACCTGAGATGAGATTTACGGTTGTAATAACGCTCTATGATTTGTTTTTGAGCTGCCATCTATATCAATACTGCTTCTCTCCGTGGTTCGAGCAGGTCCAAGTTGGTTCTCAATTTGTCGTCGTGTTCTCCCTCCATGGCTGTTGAGAACCTTATGCTTGGTTCGCCAATATCCATAGGTATTAAGGCTTCTGAGCCATAAACAAGTGCAAACGGAGTTTCTCCCGTGGCTATTTTTGAAGTTGTTCTGTATGCCCATAGTACCGCTGGTAACTCATCAGGCCAGTTTCCTTTGGCTTTATCTAGCCGCTTCTTTAGATTGTTGATGATGACCTTATTCGTTGACTCAGCTTTACCATTATCCACGGGGTGGTACGACGTTGAAGTGATCCGCTTGATTTGCCAACTTTCGAAGAATTCTGTGATTTGCGAGCCTATGATTTGTGGGCCATTATCACACACTATTTCCTTTGGTATTCTAAAGAGGCATATTATGTTTCACCATAAGAAGCTTTTAACTTCCTTTTCTCGCACTTGTTTGAACGCTTCTGCCTCTACCCACTTTGTAAAATAGTCGGTTAGCACGAGCAAACACCGTACCTGTCCTTTAGCTGTGGGAAGAGGTCCCACTATGTCCATACCCCATTTCATGAAAGGCCATGGGGATATTATTGGATGCAATAATTCTGCTGGTCGATGCATGTTATTGGGGCATCTGTCATATTTGGATACGAAGTTCTCGACTTCTTCTTCCATCTTAGGCCAATAGTATCCAGCTCTGATTAGTGTTTTCACTAAGGATCTCGCCCTTGAGTGATTTCCACAGTGTCCTTCGTGGACTTATTTCATCACAAATTCTGTTTGGTTAGGTCCGAGGCATTTAGCTAGGGGTCCTCCGAACATCTTGCGATAAAGCGAGTTGCGAATAAGGCAGTACCGTGCAACTTTGCGGCGAAGTGCTTGAGCTGCTTTCCTATCTTCAGGTACGGTGCCATTCTGCAAAAAATTAAGAATTTCGTTTCTCCAGTCCCAGGTTAAGTTGTCGAAAGTTACCTCATTCCTGTCCTGGTCTATTATTGAATGAAATAGTTAAACGACAGTTGCATTGTCTTTGTTCTTTACTTCCATGACTGCTGCGAGGTTAGCTAATGCATCTGCTTCTGCATTTTCCTCTCTAGGTATTTGCACTACCTTCCATGATTTGAATTGTCTCACGAGCGCTCGTGGTTTTTCAAGATACTGTTGCATTCTAGTCTCTCGAGCGATGTAAGCCCCCTGTATCTGATTTACTACCAGTTGGGAGTCGTTGTTGATCACAATTTGCTCGATTGAGAGTTCCCGTGCGAGTTCAAGCCCTGTAATAACGGCTTTGTACTCTGCTTCATTGTTAGTTATAGGATAACACTTGATAGCTTGCCGTGTCTTTTCACCCGTGGGTGATATTAAGACTATGCCTAAGTCGACACCTTTTATATTTGAAGAACCATCGGTGAACAAGGTCCATAGGCCTGGATTAACACCGTTAAAGAGTTGTAACTCTTTTTCTACTTCAGATACAATGTTATTACTAAAGTCAGCAACAAAATTAGCTAGTATTTGAGACTTAATGGCATTCCTAGGCTGATAGATTATTTCATGCTCACTTAATTCTATGGCCCACTTGGCTAATCTTCCTGACAATTCCTGTTTATGCAGAATATTTCTTAAAGGATATGAAGTCACAACGGTGATTGGGTGGCATTGAAAATATGGTCGTAATTTTCTAGATGCCATTATTAAAGCTAAGGCTAACTTTTCCAGATGTGGATATCTAGTCTCAGCATCTAGCAAAGTTTTACTTACATAATAGATAGGTGATTGTTTACCTTTTTCTTCTCTTACCAGTACTGCACTTACATCAATTTCTGAGATAGCCAGGTAGATGGACAATCTTTCCCCTTCTTTTGGCTTTGAAAGCAATGGCGGTTTCGACAGATAAATCTTCAGATTTTTTAGGGCTTGCTGACATTCTTCAGTCCATTCGAACTGATTCTGCTTTTTGAGAACTGAGAAGAATTTAAATCTTTTTCCGAAAGATTTAGAAATAAACCTACCCAAAGCTGCTATTCTCCATGTTAGTGTTTGAACTTCCTTTTTATTTGTTAAAATATCAGGTATATCCTCTATAGCTTTAATTTGAGCAGGATTGACCTCTATTCCTCTGTTCGATACAAAGAAACCCAAAAATTTACCCGAGATCACTCCAAAAGCTCATTTCTCTGGATTTAGCTTCATATTATATCTACGTAAAATACCAAAAGCAGTAGAGAGATGCTGGAAATGGTCTTGTGCTTGTGTTAATTTTACCAACATATCATCAATATAGACCTCCATCGTCTTTCCAAGATGTTCTTGGAACATTTTAGTCACTAACCTTTGATAGGTGGCTCCAGTGTTTTTTAAGACAAAAGGAATAACGTTATAACAGTAAGTCCCCCTGTTTGTAATGAATGAAGTTTTTTCCTCATCTGAGGGATTCATTTTAATCTGATTATAACTAGAATATGCATCTAAGAAGCTCAATAATTCATGACCTGCTGTGGCATCAATCATTCGATCTATATGTGGCAATGGGAATGAATTTTTGGGGCATGCTTTATTTAAGTCAGTATAATCTACGCATACTCTCCACTTGCCATTCTTTTTAGGTACTACCATGGTGTGTGCTATCCAGTTAAGGTACATTACCTCTCGTATCAAACCAATCTTCAAAAGTTTCTGTACCTCTTCGTCGATCACTTGGTTATTGAATGATCCTTGCTTTCTATTCTTCTGCTTAACATGTATGAAGGATAGATCTTCATTTAGTTTATGAGTCATCAGTTCTGGTGGGATGCCTGTCATATCTGAGTGGGACCATGCAAAGCAGTCTGCGTTAGCCTTTAAATAATCAATTAACTTACCTCTTCGAGCGGGGCCTAGCCTCGTGCCTATATACACTTTCTGCTCAGGCTTTTGTTCAGATAATGGAACAGCTTCGAGCTCCTCTGTAGTTGTTTTGATGTACTCATCTTCCTCCGGTTCACGAATGACGTCCGGTCTGGAATCTGCATCTGTGTGGTATAGTACACCTTCCGTGGTAACTTGATTCTCCTTCTCGTAAGTATTTTCTTTCGTACCTGTTTCAACAATAATACCTTCCGTACCTATTTGGGTAGAAATTTCTTCCATGCATGTTTGGGCGGCGTTACCTGCTTGGGAGATTCCCTTACCTCATAATTCTTCCACCTCTATTTTCTTGTTGTAGTGTACCACATAGTTTAGATTTCTTGCGGTCTGCTGATCGCCTTTGATTTGTTGAATCCCCCATTCAGAGGGGAATTTAATTACCTGATGCAACATGGAGGGTATCGCTTTCATGCCATGGATCCATGGCCTTCCCATGATCACGTTATAAGCCATGTCAGTATCGATGACTTGGAACCTGGTACTTTTGATCAACCCCTCAACATAAGTGCTAAGCTCAATTTCTCCTTTTGTAATAACCGCAGAGTTATCGAACCCTGATATGGCTCGTGCCCTTGGGATTACTTGATTCCCCAGTAGCATTTCTTCCACGACTCTTAGAAAAATGATGTTGACTGAACTTCCTAGATCAATCAACACTCTTTTTACGTTAGTGTCGTGAATAAGTAAAGATATTACCAGATCATAGTTGTGCGGAAGCATTAATCCGCCGATATCTGCACCATCGAAGGTTATATCGTCTTCTTCAATATTTTCATGAGCCCGTTTCCCATGTGTAATTGTGAACTTTGTGGTTGTTTTGCAGATCACTCCATTTACTTCTTCACCTCCGTGTATCGCGTTGGCGGTTCGTTTTGGAGAAGGAGGCTTTGGGGGCTCCTTTATGTTCCTCATATATGCCTGTTTACCTTTATCACTAAAAAATTCTGTTAAATAGCCCCGTTTTAATAAATTTTCTACTTCACCTTGTAAGAATCTGCAATCCGCAGTTTTGTGCCCATGATCGTTGTGGAATTCACACCAGTGATCTGGGTTCCTTCTACTTAGATTTGACAGCATTTTTTTGGACCACTTAACCTTCTCTCTCATGTTCCTTAATATTGAGACAAGTTCAGTAGCACTTACATTAAAGGTATGATCCCCAATTTGAGTATTACCTCTAGGTCGTTCATCTCGATCTTTTCTGGATCTAGATGAGGATGAGACTACGTATCTTCCTTGTGGTCTGTAGTCCGACCTAGTGTTTTCGAACCTGGGGCGAATATCACGTCCCGAGGGTCCTAAGTAAGGATCGTACCTGTTTTTACCTGATCTTCTATCTGATTCAGGACGTCTGGATCTGGAATGATCTTCATCTCTCGAACGAGCAATGATATCTTCTTCTATTCTGAGTTTAGTACTGTACCTGTTATATACATTGTTCCATGTTGTAGCGGGGAATTCTCTTAGGCTTTCCTTAAGTCGTCTCGTGGCTTCTGAGCTTTTATCGTTTAGGTTGCTTGCAAATGTCGTGGCTGCCCAATTATCAGGCATCCTGGGTAACTGCATTCTTTCTCGTTGAAACCCGTCTACAAACTCACGGAGTAGTTCCGTGTCTCCTTGTTTTATTTTGAATATGTCTTCCATTCTCTTCTCAACTTTTTGTGCACCAGAGTGTGCTTTTATAAACGAATCTGCAAGCTCAGCAAAAGAGTCAATAGAATTTTCAGGGAGAAGAGAATACCAGGTTAGGGCCCCTTTGGTAAGTGTTTCCCCAAATTTTTTGACAAAGACTGATTCAATCTCTTGTTTTGTTAAGTCGTTGCCTTTTACCCAATAGTGAAAGCAGTCACATGGTCACATGGGTCAGTTGTTCCATCATATTTGGGAACGTCAGGCATTTTAAACTTCTTGGGTATAGGCAAGGGTGCCGCACTTGGCTTCCAAGGTTGTTGAGAATATCTATCAACATCGATGCCTTTGATGATAGGTGGTACTCCAGGAATTTGTTCGATGCGATCGTTCTGCTCCTTCATCTGTTTCTGCATGGTTAGCAGTAAATTTTGTAATTCTGAGTTATTAGATATACCTGGTCTCGTTTCGAGAGATTCATTAGGAGTATCTCCTCTTCCTGAGTTTTCCAACCCATATTGAGTATTTTCCATGGTGATGATATTATTGGGGGGTGGCGTCGGCGGTGTAGGTAACGCTGCCGGTAATCCTCTCGCAAATTCTTGCAAAGCTTGGCTCACATACTCTGCAATCATTTGCTTTACACGATCTTGTTCCACAGTTTGATCATTATCACCATTGTTGTTATTGGATCTTTCTGGGGATTGTTCCCTTGAACCACGTGGGGTTCCTGAAGGTGATGGAACTGGGGTTCCACTCCTTTGCTGGTTGTTGTCGTTGGAGTTTGACATAGTTTAGCGGATATCACTTGAAAAAAAAACAAAGATTATTAGATTCCCGGTAACTGAACCAATTTATTTAACCAAAGAATTAGATCCTTTGACTAAAGCTTATTTTTAAGATGAAGACGGGTTACTGATAATCAAGGAAATGGAGAAAAATGAATAACAGACAATATTGCAGAAATATAGAAAAGCGAAGTCAATTATATTCGAGAATCAGATGCCTTTACAAGTTGTATTCCCCTCCCTTATATAGGAGATTCTTATAACGTACAACTCTTGCTATGGTTGCTCATTAATGACTAATTATGACATTAATGAGGCGTTACAAAGGATAACGGTAATCGGGGTACGGTTACGTAAAGTTCGAGTAATCAATTGTGGGTCTTTGAATCTGCCTGTAGCTTTTTCTAGATTCATTCTGACCGTGCCTCTCCCTTATTTTGATCAGCTTGAGTTTCCCGTGGCTGATAAGCTCGAGGGTTTACTGAATCGTGCCTCTTTGTTCCGTACCTCTTCAAAGAATCACATCCAGCTGTCGCATTTTCCTGTGTCCACGTGACTGGTTGAGTTGTCAAAAGCTAGCTTACGTGTGAAACTCTTTTTTACCAATACAATACCTGCCCATGAAAAGCGCTCCACTGAAATGAACATGCTTGGCTCCTATGGTGACCATAATCACTTTTAAATCCATCTGCAAACATCAAGTCTACCCTGCTCGCACCAACCTAAGCTAATAGCTTTACCTGGGTCCATATTAACCCACTTTCTCTCATAATACACGATAACAACCATCATCACCGGGAAAAACATCCCATAATCCACAATCAACTAAACCGAACGCCCTCCAGGCATAAATTCTCAAACAGGCAATGTTGCACTTCCTTATACTTGGTCTGAATCTTCAACCAATCAGGTGACTCCATGTCACACTTACACAATCTTCCCGCGGTCATGCTTCCACGACCTTCCACACAAGGCAAAAAGTCTGCACATCTATACCATTGACCACACTAATTCTGCAAAGCAAATCAAGAACCCATGACCAGGGTACAAAGCCTCTTTCACCGAATATCGATCTCAGGTGATACTTAAGATAACACTAGGTTACTCTGAACTTTCAAATAACTTTTTCTTGCTCATCCGAGCTCATGACGTCCTTGTCAACACCGAATCGCAATCTCGATTCCTACTCCCAGTTACCTACTGCTTACCGTACCTAACATGCCAATATGAGGTAGCGCAAGAATTCCATCATAACCTCTGAACCACCAATAGGGTGAACACTCCATCATATAGAAACCTTTTACTTAACTCAATTCAAGAGTACCATCTCAACACACGAGTGAATTCTCACCATCACCCAACATGCAAATCCTTAAGTAGTGGTCTGAACCACGATAACCCTTCCAGGATCCGCCTACACCGGACATGCTATAATACTTGAATGCTTCCAAATAAAATCTATTTTAATGGCTGACATGACTCGCACACACCGGCACAAACCATATGCATAACTTAGTCACATCGAAGGAACTGATCAGTGCCGTAAAGGTGCCATTTCAACCATGGCTAATCAATCTATTTTCTTTTAATCATCTTCAATTGCCTCAGGAATAATAGCAACTTCCTTCAACACACAGCAAACTCAACCCTCACTTATCCCGAGTGACCTTGATTCACGAGACTATGCTTCCTAAATCCCGCAACCCGTCTCATACCCTCCTGATAATCTTTTTACAATCTGGAGTTTATTTCTCTGACTCCTCCAATACTATCCTACACGCTGAAACATATCATAGAACCCCAACCATTTTCCTTTTCTTAGGAATTACGCTGCATAAGCTCAATCCTCGATCATACTGTTGCCTGAAACCCTTAAACGCCGCATTCTTAACTTTGAATTCACTAGGACCGCTTTTGAGAGTCACCCACTCTAACTGGTCTCGAATACAATCAACTCCAAGGCTCTCATATCATATGAATACCCTTTTCAATGAAACACGTGACCGAGTTACTATCCTGAAAACTCACCTATGACTTAAGTAAAATTCTGAATCTTCCAAAGCCTAACCCTGGTCCCACATGGCCAACTTTTGCACATATTCATCAAATCCCACACACAATCACCATTTTACTCCTTTCCCTTAGCTGTAACAACTTGCCCACACGCCGACAATCCGCAACCCTATGATAACACAATCCTGCAACCCAACTGCAGATGGTGGGACTCCCCCACTTAGCCCGAAGCTACTTCTTGCACCACTCTAGACCCTGTCGAGATCCTTTCTCCTTTGTTAACATGATCTTGCTCAACCAATCCGTCCAATCCTTCAAAATTCTCTTTTTAGCACTCCCTAAATACTCAAATTCTCTAGCATCATTCACACATTCTGCCTCCTATCGAAAAGCCACTAGAACTCCTCACAGAGACTTGCCAACCATGCCACCGCTAACCTATTCACAAGATATAACCCACCTGTGGAAATCACCAACTGGCACCTTCCAACGACTCCGTACTGCACACCCTCTACAACATCAATATCCCATCCTAAGCATGTTCCCATTCACCAACTTTACTTGTCCATCCTCTCCTCATGGACATCTACTAAATGCGCGACAATATCTTCTATTTCCAAGCTATGCTATCGCTTCCCCACTTTGCGACTGCTCGACTTCCACTTCTTACACCTGGCCTCCTATAAATGGAACCACCGCCTAGACTCAATTCAATATCATTCTTTGTAGCTCTTAAACCAGCAGATCACCACGACTTCAAACTCTCCAAAGATCACCTTTCTCTAACTTCCTTCATTATCAACACTTATCCGGTACTGAACCACCGTACCTCACGGTCTCTGCCAACCGCATTCTTCAATACTTCTTCACAATACTCTGGCCCCATGCATGCGAATAAACCATGTCACTGACGAACTTAACACATTCCATTCGATCAAGGACGACGATAACACATCACAGGTGAATACTCCACCTTACTTGAAAACACCAAGCCTTACTACTTTATCAACCCCAACCGGACCATTCATAATCCAAATGCCTTTCCTCTGCCGGAACTAAAATACCGAAATCTCGAAATCACACTGAGAAGACCTCCCTTCAAACCATTCATCATGACTCAACATATGGGCAAGCGTTCTACCATCATACCGACATCGCGCGATAACCAATCGTAAATATCATCACAACCTGAGCATAACCTCAACGCTCTCAGAAACACAACTACTGAGCTGAAACAACATATTATCCTTCCACAGGGCAACGACAATAGCCTCAATCAACTTCGTAAGGAGAAACATCCCGCACCGCACCCATAACACCATTTCAATTCCTCAAATTCCTGATTCATAGAAAGCGCTATGCGACGCGTAAGATTGAGTAGGAATAAACATAGGTATAAGACTCAAAGGAATCGAATCGCACGATGAGGAATCAAGAAGGGAAGTACTCCTAACAGCCCTGTAGCCTCTCGAAGATAAGTACAGACGTCTCCATACCGATCTGCAAGACTCTACTAGACTTGCTCATGACTCGTGAGACCTACGGGAACCTAGTGCTCTGATACCATGTTGTCACGACCCAAAATCCCTAAGGTCGTGATGGCGCCGGACACCAATGTTGGGCAAGCCAATCATTTAAATAGTCAAGTTAAATTTCCTGTTTTAGCATTTATGAAAAACATTACCTTTCACTTTATTACATAGTAACTACATAAAATCCGTTAAGTAAATACAATGGTTTAAATAGTCATATTTTAGCAAATATATCCCAACACATCCCAGAACGCGGTGTCACAAGTACATGAGCAATTTCTAAGAATTTTACAATTTCTACAAAGCTTGTCCGAAATACAAGTGGACAAGGAAATTAAAATAATGTAATACAGTATGAGGGAGACTCCGTCAGCTGCGGATTGCCTCCGGATGATGCAGCTCGCCTAAGTCTCTAAATCCGCCACATCGCTTTGAAGGTACATGTGCAATAAAATGCACAGCAAGTGTAGCATGAGTACAAAAATAACGTGTACTCAGTAAGTCGCTCGCCTAACCTCAGAGAGGTAGTGACGAGAGGTCAAATTAGACACTTGCTAAAGGTCAGTTTAGTATATTCAAGTGTGACGCTAAGCATTATTGTCATAGGCAATTTATTAAAATCGGGAATAAATAATATCAACTCTTTCCACATTTAACACTTCGAATCTTCATTATATTAATATCAATTAATCAACATGGGTGATTTGATCAAATAACAAATAATCAACCGGAAGGAAAAACATCTTCCAAAAATCTTTAATAACTTTAAATCTCTATCATTTCAGTTGACAACTTAAAATTTCACGCCAGTAATCAGGCAAAATCACAGCAAATATGCAGTAAATATCATGTACAAGCAATGTCAAGGGTCGAACGGCGCGGACCAATAATAATAAATTGTGTACTGCCGAGGGTCGAACGACTCGAACCATAGATGCATTTATCTGCCCCGCTCGCAAATCGATCATGCGACGCGGTTATACATAAATACAGGGTTATCCTGCTCTCGAATCATACATGCGAATCAGGCACCCGTAGATACACATATTCACACAATAAGTCCACATTTTTATCAAGAAAGCAGTTTCTCAGGGAAGTGGTAAAATTCCTCTAAAAGGAACATGAAATATAGCTTTTAAATCTTAGTTTTGAAACTCATTTTCCAATTTCAATAATATTCCATAAACATAATCCTATCAGGTATATAATTATCCACGGAGGAGTCAATTCTCTTTCTAAATAATTATGAAAGGTACACTCTAGTATTCTTAGGAAAACAATTACCGATTCAATAGAATTTACAGCCTAATATTAGTGACAGGATCACAAGTACAACACGTAAGGCATGCTAGTGGGTCCTAGACTACCCGGACATGGCATAATAGTAGATCGCACGGACTCCCGTCACCTCGTGCATATATAGCCCTCGAAGATAATAACACATACTTAATTAATTCACCTAGGGGGACAATTCTCCCTCACAAAGTTAGAAAGGAGACTTACCTCGCTCCGAAATTCCATAACCTGCCTCCAAGCCCTTTCGATGACTCAAATCGTTGCACAACACTCCGAAAGTATCCAAACAACGACAAACCAATGAAAATATACTCTAATATTTGCAAAAATTCAAAATAATAAAATTTCCCAACTCCGCTCAGTGAAATGACCAAAATGCCCTCGGGCCCACGTGCCCGGAATCCGAAATTTCTTGAAGATAAATTCTACCCATAGCTTACTAGTTCAAATATACGATTTACACTAAATTCCATGCTCAAATTCGTGGCTAAAAATCCAAATTACCATTTCTAGGTTTTCTTCAATATTTTCCAAATTTTTCCACAATTTTCATGTATAGTTCCATGCAATAACCTTGTATTAACTTAGAAACATGAAGGAGTTACTTACCTTGTGATCCCTGACGAAAACCCTATCTTGAAGCTCCTCCAAAATCATCCATACCAAGTGAAAAATGAAGAAATGGCCAACAAATCTTGGTTTTAAAACATTCTGCCCAGGTCATTTTTCGCACCTGCGATCCAAATCTCGCACCTGCGATTCCGCAGGTGCGACCAAACCTCCGCACCTGCGGCTTTCCTCAGCTCAAGCTAACTTCGCACATGCGCACCATAGCCTGTATCTGCGACTTCGCAGGTGCGGAAATATCATCGCACCTGCGCTCCCAGCCGGACCATCACTTCTTCGCACCTGCGGTGCCATAGCCGCACCTGCGGCCAAAGCCTCGCAGGTGCGGTCACACCAGATGACAACGAATTCCAGCCTTCTTCAAACTCTCAACTTGATCCGTTAATCAGCCGAAATCCACCCGAGGCCCCCGGGACCCGTCCAATTATACCAACCTATTCCAAAATATAATGCGGACTTGTTCAAGGCCTCAAATCACATCAAACAACATCGAAACCACGAATCGCGCCCAAATCCCAACTTTATGAACTTAGAAATTTCCAACTTCTACATCCGATGTCGAAACCTATCCAATCACGTCCGATTGACTCTAAATTTTGCACAAAAGTCATATTCGACATTACGGACCTGCTCCAACTTCCGGAATCGAATTCCGACCCCGATATCAAAATTTCCACTTCCGGTCGGATTTCTCGAAAATCTTCAAATTTCTATCTTTAGCCAAATGACTTCAAAATGACCTACGAACATCCAAATTCACTTCCGATCGCGCTCCCAACTCCAGAATCACCATACGGAGCTATTCCCAGGCTCGGAATCCTAAACGAACATCAATCACATTGAAATGCCTTAACCGCCCAAATTTGTGAAATTCTTCTAAAATGCTGTCTTCCATAATATACGCCGAAATGCTCCCGGGTTATCCAAAACTCGATCCGGACATACGCCACGTCCGAAATTATCATACGAACCTGTAGGAACCTTCAAATCCTGATTCGGGGGTCTTTTTCTCAAAATTCAAATCTTAGTTGATTCTTCCAACTTAAGGCTTCCGAATTGAGAATTTTCTTTCCAAATCAACTCTAAACTTCCCGAAATTCAATTCCGACCACACCCACGGGTCATAATACCTCAAAACGGAGCTGATCACGGCCTCAAACCGGTGAACGACGTGCTAAAACTCAAAAACGACCGGTCGGGTCGTTACAGGACACTTATCCATTCAATTTGTGTGAAAACCCCTTCAAAAATCGCCAAGAACCGAGCTCTAGAAGTCAAAATATGATAATACTTGCTTAACCCTCATTTTTTGGAAATTTATATTCTGCCCAGGTAGTTTGTGCATTGAGATACGGATCAAACTATGCGATCGCATAGAAGAAAAGATGTCACTGACCAAAACAAGCTATGCGATCGCATAGAGACAAATGCGATCGCATAGAAGAAGAGATGCCACTGACCAACATGCTGTGCGATCACGTGGAGATTAATGCGATCACATAGAAGAAAAATATGCTACTGCCAAACTACCCTATGCGATCGCGAAGCTGGGTGCGATCGCATAGAAGGAAACCAAATGACAGGTTCAGCAGTTCAAAAAAGGGGAAATGGACCCGAAACTCATCTGAATCACACCCGAGACCCCTAGGACCCCGTCTAATCACATAAACAAGTCATATCACCTAGAACGAACTCGCTCAAGGTTTCAAAACACATAAAATAACACTTAAACGATGAATCAAACCAAAAATCAATGAATTCCTCAAAACTTCTTTAAACATCAAAATTTGCATTTATGTTCTGAATCACGTCAAACGAAGTCCGTTTCATACCAAACTTCACAGATAACATATATCAATCATATCGAACCTGTATCGGGCTCCGGAACCAAGATACGGGCCCGATACCACAGGTTTCACATAACATTTCATTTTCGAAAACCTTTATATTTTTCAGAAAACAATTTCTTTTAAAAATTCATTTCTCGGACTTGGGACCTCGGAATTCGATTCCGGGCATACGCCCAAGTCCCATATTTTCCTACGGACCCTGCGGGACCATCAAATCAGGGGTCCGGGTCCCTTTACCGAAAATGTTGACCGAAGTCAACTTTATTGAAATTTCTAATACAAAATTATCATTTTTATCAATCTTTCACATAAAGGCTTCCCGGCTACATGCTCGGGACGCGCATGCAAATCGAGGTGAGATAGAAGGAGGTTTTCACGACCTCGAAACACAAAATTAGCTATAAATACACGGGATGAACTTTTGGGTCATCACACCCTCCCCCTCTTAAACAAACGTTTGTCCTTTTACGTGCCAAGATTCACCTTAAACTCATCCAATCGCTGATGGTATACTTCCAACACATAGTCGGGGGTGATCCCACGTCACCCCAACCCACGTAAGCCCGATGAAACAATCACAACCGCAATATATCCTTCACACCACCACCAATAAGCCTCATACCTCTACTTCTCACCCTATACTTATTTACAAAAGACCCGATTCTAAATCCATATCGGGAATTAGCCTTAATCAGCTGCATCAACTCATGAGTACACCCACAAGGAACGACCACACAACATAAAAAATCACACATAGGCTCATATAACACTTTTGATCACAATAGCTGCCCGAAACCAACTCGACATTGGCAATTAGCCCCACATCTGAAAGAACTCTATTTTTTTCCAAACCCCATAACACTGATAATGATGCAATGAACACGAAGACTTCATTATTAAACATTCGAGTCACCAGCCACAACTGACACCACCGGGCACACATCCCGCAAACTAAACTAAAGAATCACATAACGAAATGACTGAATATGAAAATAGAAACATATAAAGGAACTATCAAACAAGCCCATAGGTACAACTCTCTATCAATACCGACTTACCAAAAGCAATATAACAAGGAAGAATCAAAGCATATGAACAAATCATAAGGATGCCATCCTGATATAATTTCCATTGCGGTACTCAACCCAGTCCAAACATATCGAATCACAAATATCACGAGGACCTCGTCCTCAACTATGAATCACATACTGAAAATATATCATACCAATTGAAATTCCTCCACTAATTCATCTCAGCTGATAAAATCATAACGCTAGCTGATCTCACATCTCGATGGAGTATCAAATCACAACTCGTAAACCAAAATACTCAGGAAAGTCACATAAAGCTTACCACAAAGAACAACAAGGACT
Organism: Nicotiana paniculata; assembly: GCA_005239505.1. NCBI lineage: Eukaryota > Viridiplantae > Streptophyta > Magnoliopsida > Solanales > Solanaceae > Nicotiana > Nicotiana paniculata. The sequence continues at coordinate 2,535 of ML308688.1, read as the reverse complement.
TACTTCCAGTTTCACCACTATCAAGAATGAAATAAACAACGATAGACACGGGCTACTACTCATAGAATCTCCCAACAGGAGAAAACACAAAATGGAGTGCAAAACATGGAACAAAACATGGAACTCACGCATAAATGAAACAACACATAAGGGAACTCATCCCGACCAGCAGAACTATAATTAAATAAAATTGGTGCCCCTCTGTAACACATCAAAACATACATGTGTGATAATATCTGGCACATCAGCCTCCGACCTACTATATGCAACACATCAACGGGTCGGGCCTCCCCCTCTTAGCGCCCTCTGCTCACCTGAATAACCTGCTACCGTGCACCTACCTGAATCCTGGGACAATCTCTCACCCTGTGGCTAACATCTCCACACTGAAAACAATCTCGCTGCCGACATGGCTATGGAAAAACACACAATACGAATCCTTTGAGACCCATGAGTACCTGAAATCCCATGCGAAGCTAGTAATGCAAACTGAACTGCTGGACCCACAAAACTTCTACCTTGTCGTACCTTGCCTCCATAATACGGACCAGTAGATTCCTCTGATCTACTAGCTCATTGCCTCCCTGTACTCTCTCCCTGATCTCATCTGTCTTCTCGCTCCCGATCCCACATGCGCTCTAACCGGCGAGCGATCCCTACTACCTATTGAAACGAGGCATCCTACTCTAACTCTCGAATCCCGCTAAACCGAATATCATGCCTGAATCTCCCAAATGACTCTACGGACTAATCTCCTAACTGAAGCAACCAAGAGAAGTGCATGTCTGGACAACTCACTGAATCTAATGACATGCTCCATTGGTGACACAACACCCTGACGCAACTGCTCAAACTCCGCACACCGACATCTCGGAGGATCTGGAGTGCAAACTCCCTCAAAAGTATCTCTGAAACCTGAATCCACGCAAGTGAAGCTAACTCGGCCAGGTTACCCCCAACTCATATGTCGCCACCACTGATTAACCCACTACTCTGAACCTGAGACATGACAAAAGCAAACCCGCTCGCCTCCACAATACCTGAAGCGCAAAGAATATAGTGACACTCCTCCAGGAAACCCTGGGCACCATCTGCCGCCGATCCACTGAAAGATATAAAGGTGATACTTTCTGTACCTCTCAAGTCCAAGGTATTCTTCCTCTAAGGCTACTGCCCTAACCACGGGCTAAACTGAAACCACATGTCGTGCTGCCATAACAACTGAAAACCTGACCAATATGATCTTGCTACTCTGGAGTGAAAATGGTGGGAGTCTGAACTCCTCCCCTGATTTGTGAAGTAACTGGTGCACTAGAATCAACCCTGCCTGAGTCAATGTACTACTTATACTCAAAACCGCACAGGTCTCCTGAAGTCCGGGGTAGCAACAGGCACCCTCAGTACCTGTCCCCCAACAAGAACTACTGGCGACTCCTCAACGGCTGCTCTGGCAGGCATCTTAACTGCGGCATGTGCTCCTCCTTGGCCTCGCTCTCTGACCTTGCGACATTTGCTTCGGGGTAATATCATCAGTAATTGCCACTTGTGTCCTCACCATCGGTGAGAGAATGGAACGATAATTTTCAAACTTCAAGATCAATAAACTCGCACGATAGGAATGAAGGAAGTGAAATTGTCCTAATAGTTCCGTAGCCTCTCGAAGATAAGTACATACGTCTCCGTATCGGTCCATAAGACTCTACTAAACTCGCTTATGACTCATAGCACCTATGAACCTAGAGCTCTGATACCAACTTGTCACAAACCAAATTTCCCTCCGTTGGGTATCATGATGGCACCTAGTCTTAGGGACTAGGTAAGCCTAACAGTTACTGAATAGCAACAAGAATAAAAGGAAAACAAACAGTCTCGATATAGAATCTCAACAGAATGCACAAACTTTCCCAAAATCGGTAATACAAGTCATAAGCTCTACGAATCTTGTACAACTTCTAGTTACAACTGTATGGAAATAATACAACAGTGTATGAATAATAAATACAAAGAAGGTGACCCCGACGCATGCGAATGCAGCATCAGGTCACCTTGAGTCTCCTCGGCAATCATCCACACAGCTACTACAATATATACCTGGATCTGCACACAAAAAGGTGCAGAACTGTAGTATGAACACACCACAGCGGTGCCCAGTAAGTATCAAGACTAACCTCGGTAGAGTAGTGACGAGGACTAGTCAAGACACCACTGGTCTACAAAATAAATAACATGAATATAGAAATGACCGAACGTTACATCTATCTAAGACTTCACGGAATAATTTACAACGATGACAATATAAAGCGAAAGGAAATTACAGAAATCAATCACGAAACAATACAAAAAAATACACAGAAAGATGGACAGCAAAACAAGCCGAATCGAAAGGAATCACAACACAATGGAGAGCACCAATTGTGAGCATGTGATTTTTACTCGTCGTATCGTCCTATAAAAATCCCAAATAAGTCAATAAATTTTATAAAATATTGACTGACTTTTCAGTAATTAATTGTGAATTATTCGCATTGCTGGCAT
>MDKI01086119.1:0-22104 GCA_005239505.1 Nicotiana paniculata | reverse complement strand
TAATTGCAACTTCACTAATGGTTAATTAAGTTGATCACTCAATTAGGTTGATTAAGTATAATGGCTCAAATTGAGCTAATCACAATTAGGTTTAAATCTAAAATAATTCACCTAAGCTTAATCTATAGTTAATGATGAATCAATTTTGAGTTCTTTAACCTAGTAATTAACCCAAATCAATAGATAATATTGATTAATCTTAAAGGGTAATTCTAAGGATATTAAGGGGTAGTTTAGGAATTACAACTGAAGAATCTTGGGTATAACAACCCAAGAAACTTGTAGAATTATAGAAATATCATAAGAATCAGATTCTTTAAGGGTAAAACAGTAACTTTAAAAGAGGATAAGGGCTGGAATTAATAGAATGTTCTAGAAGAAGGTACAGTTGTCCAAAAGAATAAGGTCTGACAGTTGTACCTGTACTATTTCAGCCTAATGAGATTAGGAATATCCTCTGAAGATGCTACTCTAAATTTTCCTATATATAGACTAGGATATTCAGCCTAAAGGGGGGCATCTTTTTTTGGAAAAACTTTGGATATTCTGAAAAAGCTATCGGCTAACTGCTGAAAATACAGAATACTTTCCATTCAAGAACAAAAGGTTTTTTTTCAAAAAAAAAAAATATTATTAGAAAATAAAGAATATGATTTCTTTTGGAAAACAAGTTCACAAATAGACGGCCTAATTTAGCTTCTATCTTCTCTTTTTTTGGATTCTTATTTCTGGAGGTTCTTTTTTAGTATTCACACTCAAAATTCTGGGTTGATTGTTGCTGGTTTACTGAGTTTACTTGGGTTCTCTCTGGTTTTCTGTTGCTGTTGCTGGTTTCTCTTCCTTCTTGCTATTTGTTGTTCATACTTGACCTTTATTTGGTCAAGTCTCTTGCTGGTTTTTCTCTTTAAAGTTATGTAACAGTGAACTTTATACAAAAATTATTGAATCCAAAACTTGTATTAAACTTGTTGGTTCATGTTGTGTTTTCTTCAAGAATATGTGAATCTGAATCTTCTTCTCCTCCTTTCTTAATGTAGAAACTGAAGTAAGATTATTATTATCTGAGTGTATGCACGCAACTCTTGGAATCTGCTTGGTTATTTGCTGAGTTTCTATTAATAAGTTTAACATTTGATAGTTAGGTGGTAATTTCATATGTGTTTAGCATGTTAGAAAGATAAATTGCACTAGGGTAGATGAATTTGACGTTTCAATGGTCAAATTCACCCCACAATAGTGCACAGACAATAGTATAGATGGCTGAAATTCATCCTTTAAAGGGTATAAAGCATGTAGTATAGAAGGCATAGAGTTGAGGAGTCAGAACCCCTGAATAGTCTGATTTATCCTCAAAAAAGCCTAAAAATCAAAGTCACAATACAAGTGTGAATCAAGTGTTACCAAAAGTGACTGATAGGGAGTTGAATCTGACCCTTCTCATTGTCGGATTCACCCTACAATAATGCATAAACAATTATAGAGTAAATAGATTATCATCACAAAAGGTATTAAGACAGGAATCTAGGCCCACAAATGGTCAGATTCATATCTTAAGAAATGCCTAAGAATAGTCAAATCACTACATGAATTAAGGCCATAATCTATTAAATGATTAAAGGTCTGATGGGTTTGCATCCTGGGAGTTGAACCTGACCTCTTTTATGGTCGAGATTTATTCCAAGAGAAATGCATAAAAAATAGGTTATGTCCTTTAGAATCGAAACTATAACATGATTAGGATTAAATCTGACCCAATAATGGTCATGTTTTGCATAACAACACGCTTGGAACGTATTTTTTTAAATCAGCTGTCTTATGATTAAGAAATACATAATCCAAAGCTCCCTGAAGGTTGGTTCGCACAGGAGCAATTCTGTCCTCTCATTATTTTGCACTTATTGTTTTCATTCTTAGGTAATTGTATTTCATAGTGAAATGAGAATGTGATATTATAAAATTTTGTATTTTAGTTGTAAGTATGGATTGGATACCGTGAACTATTATTGCAGTTTCTTTTTTTTTTCTCACACTTCTCGCTAAAATCTAGATTTGGGCCAGTTTGGATGAAGCAGCCCATTAGGGCTTTAATCAAGTTTAGCTCCCTAGGCCATTGGGCCATAAGGGAGTAGATAGGCTTAAAGTTAGAGTTATTTGCTCTAAGAGGTATTTTAATGACAGTAGGCAATTTAATCAAAAGTAGTAATTTGTATCTTAATTGGTCAATACGAATTTTCTCTGTAAATATCTACTAGAATTTTGAAAGCATGCTATTTCAGATTCCTTAATTTTCGATACAAATAGAATTGGTGATCCCAAACGTTGTAGTTTATTTTGCATTCTTTATGTTTCTGAAATGGTGTATGAACACTTCTCCCATAAAGATACATATAAATCCTGGCTTTAGATCTGTTTAAAAATGGACAAAGATTGCTAAACATGAATTGGCAAAATCTGTTCGTACCACGTTCTCTCTAAGTTATAAAATTCTTTTTCGAAGTTTACCAAATAGGATCAAGATCAGTGATAAAAAAAATATATTTGTAGGCGTATACACATATGTGTCCATGAATGATGTGTATTGTGTTAGCATATTCCTAATCTTTTTTGTCAAACTGAAATATGGATTGTTTTGGGTCTGGGTGAAACTATGTTTGCTGACCTATCTTGAAGTAGTTTAAATTAATCAAAAGCTTCACCCTTATGGAAAAATTAGTCACAATTAGGATTGTCCAAAGACTTATATAAAAAATTGGGCTACATATGGCCATAGCCCAAGAATCTTGTCCTTTAGGTTAGCAAGTTTTAGACAATCTTCACATACCGTCTAGATACAATCATGCCCTTTAGATTTAAATTTGATAAAGAGTTGAACATTACTCCAAAAATACCATAACCTACACGCGGGAGTGGCGAGTCATGCCCCTGACCTCCAACTCTAAACAATTAATAAAAACGCACATAGAAACCGCGGGTGCATTTCATGTGACGTTGTTGCTGTGTGCTCAAAAACAACAAGTGCATCCCATCGTGACTTGTTTAAGATAAATCCATAAATGTCCTAATTGATCTTAAAACTAAAACACTCTTTCAAAAGTATAAAACATGATGAATGATCGAACATTGCCTCAAATGGGCACTATAAAACCGTCACGACCATAGTCTTGACTACGTAATCTACACTCGGGTGCGATAACTCATGTCCCCGTCTCCAACTTCAAATTATAATAAAAATCACATGTTGTGATTGCGGGTGCATTTCATGTGATGTGGTTATAATGTGTCCAAAATCAAATAAGTGCACGACATCGTGACTTATTCAAGATAAATCTGTAAGTATTGAAAGCGTTTTTTTTTAAAACTGAAAGAAGGGCTGAAAAAGCACAAAAGGTTTAAAATATGTAAATGATTAGATGATTAGGCCAAATATTAATAGTTAAGTGACCGTGCTAGAACCACGGAATTCGGGAGTGCCTAACACCTTCTCCCGTGTTAACAAAATTTCTTACTCGGATTTCTGGTCGCAGATAAATCAAAATAGAGTCAATATTTCCTCGGTTTGGGATTTTAAAACAAAACGGTGTCCCGGAGCATCGTCAAAAATCCGGGTGGCAACTCTGTATTCCCGATACGCTGGCCCCCTCGGCTCGAGCTGTCCTCTCGGGTAAGTCTGGTCTAGAACAAAACCCCAGGATTTAAACTTAGTATAACATAGCCTCCTGCCGGATCCTTAGTAGGAACGATTATTTTCATCAAGTGCATTTGACTTAGGGGACTCAACACAGGGGTTGGGTCCGTCTAGGACAGGTGTACCCCAAAAACAAAAGACTACCCTGATGCATCTTACCTGCTACGTATGCATTTATTTGTTTCAACTTGTGTATACCGGCTAAAAAAAATGAACAGAAAAACCAAGAGTGAGGTAGGATAGAAAATTCACCCTGTTTTGAAAAATCCCCGTATTTATCCCGAAACTCTGCTAAAACTTCTGAAAAAAATAATATTCCAAAACAAAATGAGTGGGTGTATAGTTTTAATCAGTCAGGATTTTTTTCGATCTACACATTTTTTGATTCTCACAGGTGTGGGATACGTAGGCAACCCTCATCGGGTCCAACTCTATTTTTTTTAAAAATAAAAGGATATAGCCCTAAATAAAATTAGGTGACGCCATTATAGCCTGATTGCCCAAGTGGGGCACCGGAAGGCCGTTTTTGCAAAAGTGGCTGCCTGTGGTTTGTCTTTAAATTTCGACCCAATTTGCAAACACAGTCTTAAAAAACTTCCTACCCGAAGTATTGAAGGGCCGTATTCGCAAAGTTGACCCATTTTTCTTCATTACAAAACCCTTTGCAAAAATAACACTTTTCAAAATTTTTGTGGTTTTAATCAAAAAACGAATGTGTAGGATGAATACAGTTGAAAACATTCCCTTCAGGGCAGTCGAGGAAATCCCTCTAGGACTCCATATGTGGTGGAGCGACTTGGGGAAAGCTAGTAGAAGTCTGTTACGAAAGCTTTAGGGGGACTTACTGGTCTTTTAAAAATCAAGCCGAGGTTGGACATCGTCGAGGCTCTAGTGCCATTTGGGATCCCGCCCACAACGTGTTCCACTTTTCAGACTTTGAATTGACGCCCACGCTAGAGGAAATAGCAGGGTATGCTGGTCTCAATGACAATCTTAGAAGTCGGTACCCAGTGGCACCCAGGGCGGTGACTCCACATAAGTTTTTGGATCAGTTGAACATTAGTCGGGACGTCCAAGATCCACACCTATCCGAAGGTTTCTGCACTTCCTATTTTCTTTACAGACGTTATGGAGATCCCCAGGGTTATGAGGCTAACAACACTGGTCTAACTCACAAAGATCAGGCTAAATGGGAAGCCCGCCGGGGGCTAGCTTTTGTGGTAGCATTCTTGGGCACCTTGATTTGCCCAAGAAGTGACGGATGCATAGATATCGGGCTTGTGGGAATGGCGGATTTCATGATGAAAAAATCCAATGGTACACTTATACCGATGGTTTTAGCCGAGATTTACCGTGCTCTGACAGTTTGCCAATGTGGGGGAAAGTTCTTTGAGGGGTGCAACCTGCTTCTACAAATTTGGCTGATCGAGCACCTCTGTCACCGCCCAGGCTACATGAACTACGACTTAACCGGTTTGAATTGCATCGAGGAACATGGTACTCGGGTAAAGGGCCACAAATTTCCCTAAGGGCACGAAATCCTGTCACTCATACTTGGGTTCATTGACTGCCGACCAAATCGAGTGGACGTTCGGGTGGCTCCCTGTCGGCGAGGTTATCAATATGTCTGCTGAGGTTTGCTATCTCCTGTTAATGGGCCTGCGAAGCATTCAGCCATATGCCCCACACCGGGTCTTACGCTATTTGGGGAGACAACAGGGTGTTCCCCATGACGAGGACTTAATCCAACAAGCCATTGAGTTATGCCCGAGAGATGCATTTCCTGGAGGCAGGGTCCGTCAAATCTGGAATGAGTGCAGGTTTTTAGAACCTCAAACTCGGGTGAGAAGTTTATCTAAAGGGGAAGTGGAGCCCGCCTACACTTCTTGGTATGGCATAAGAGGCAGGGAGCATCAAGAGCAAGAACGACCCGCAAAGAGACCCCACGTGCAATGATTCACCGAGAAAACACAAGAGCATTGGGCTTGGTTAGAAAAGGAAAATAGCTACCGAGCCACCATAAGCAAGTTGGAAGCCCAGGTCAGGGAAATCAAATTTGAAAACATTCTACATACTACCGCAATTGAAGGGGAGAAAAATAGATTAGCCCAAGAAAATGAAGGTCTCCGGGCCCAGATACAGGAATTAAAAACAGCTGCTGAGAACCCAGAGAGAAGCAGAACTGATGAAAGTCTTATCAACAACCTGAGGCATAAAGATGCAACTATGGGAATGATCTAGACAAAGCTGAAGAAGAACTGGTCGGAGTTCGGGCAAGATTAACAAGAAGTGCAGAGGAAAGAACAGGGTTTGTCCAGAGACTAAAAAGGAAATATGACCAGCAAGTCATAGGCTTGAAAGAAAAAGCTGGTCGTCCTCGAGAACGAAATGGCCAAACACGAACTAGGGTTTAAGACAGAGAGGGAACAGTGTTATGCCATGATGGCTTAGTTGGAAAAAGAGTTGCAACAATGGCAAGAGTAGAGTCACAAAGACGCCCAGACTTTAGAGGCGAGATCCCAGCAAATCGGGCGCCTACTTCAAGAAAAAGGTGTCATCAGGCGAAGGGTCTAAGAGATAGCTGACTACATCATCACCAAATGCCAGTAATGCGAAGATATGGCTCGGACCACCTTCTTCTCAGCGATTATGATCTTCGTCCACAAGATAATGGACGACAGCAAGACATAGCACGCAAGCCCGTGGCAAGGCCGAATGATGCCCCAGTGGCCCCTGGAGCAACGGAAGCACTGATGTATTTTTGATGTTTTTCGAGTCTGTATTTCATTTTTCTAGTTGTAGTCATGTCTGAGTCCACAATAGTTTTTATAAAATATGTGTCGAGTCTGTTTTGCAAACTTTGAAATTCCGAAAGTGGGCTACAAGTTTTCTGTAATCAAAAGTGTTTTATTTAATGAATGAAATTTTTTAGAATGAAGCTTTTAGAAAAAATATGTATTTCTTTCCTTCGGTTTTGTTGTATGAACTACGTGATGATCTGATTCACGCGGCACCGTGATACGTAGGAAATCCATATAGGATTCAATCATAACCATAAGAAAAGGAATCGAGCGAGGAATAAAAGAGCGGAAACAATAACAGAAGAAGGGTAAGAATGGTAAAAAGGGAAAACCCGAGAAATAAAGCTGCGATGAAGTACACAAATGTTGCAAAAACATATAGAAAAGCGTTTAAATTGCTCAGCTGCATTGCATACCCCAAACGTGCGATTGCCTATGTGACAAATGCTTCAACCTAACATTTTGTTGGTTCAATCTAAAAGGTATTTTTAGGTGGGTTGGTTTTGCGGTAACCTAGCTTCCCATCCTTACTTCACTAGATCAAAAGGGATCATAGAAATGACGTCTAAAAGTCACTTTCCAATCGTCAACCCTTCCGTGGAAGACCTAAATCCAACCATCCCAACGTCTGAGTCAGTAACAGCTGAAGAGAACAGGACTCTGCATTGCCGCATGCTGGAAATGTGGGACGCATGGCCCAATGGTAGGGAACCACCCAGTACCATCCCGTGTTTCCCACAGATAATTCCCAGGGCAGGCGGGACATCCAACATCCCCATAAGCTACCCAACCACGCCGTTTGGATATCCAACTATGTCGGCTCACTGTGCCGGAAGGCCTTCTGAGGTTCGCCCCCAGGCCCTGGTTTCCGGTGTGTCTTCCAATATCTTCACCGCACCACAAATCTCTGCCACGGCTCTGCCGACTATCTATGGACCAAGTTTCGAGCCGCCAGCATTCACATTCCAAACACCGTTCGTCCATCTGGATACCATTCATATTACTCCCAATGCATATCCCCAACAACCTCAGCTTGAGGTTACTTTGGGACAAGATAAGAAAAGCCTCGAGCACGAAGAAATAACTCGGAAAATGAAGAGTATTGAACAGAGCCTCAAGAATATACAGGGGCTGAGCGGGCAGAAAAGCGTCTCCTATGCAGATTTGTGCATGTTACCGCACATCCACTTGCCTCTTAAGTTTAAAACCCCCAAGTTCAAAAAATATGACTGACATGGGGACCCCATAGATCATCTGAAAAGGTACTGTAACCAGCTCCAGGGAGTAGGTGGGAAAGAGGAACTTCTCATGGCATATTTTGGAGAAAGCTTGACGGGAATTGCATCCGAATGGTACGTGGACCAGGATATATCCCGCTGGCACATATGGGATAACCTGGCACGGGACTTTGTCCGGCAATTCCAATACAATGTGGACATCGCCCCCGATAGGAACTCACTATCTAATCGCAAAAAGAAACCCTCAGAGAGTTTCAGAGAGTACGCCATCAAATGGTGCGAGCAGGACTCCAGGGTCAAACCTCCGACGGATGAGCTTGAAATGGTCAGCGTCTTTATACAAGCACAAGAAGCTGATTACTTTCAAAATATGATGTCCGCCATCGGCAAACCATTTGCGGAAGCACTCAAAATTGGAGAAATGGTGGAGAATGGTCTACAAACTGGTCGTATCCTGAGCGAATCTGCCATAAGAGCAACCTCCCAGGCCATCCAAAGCGGATCTAGGAGTGCAGCCAACAGAAAAAATAAAGAAGAAGGGGCTATGATGGTTTCCGATGTCAGTAAGCCTCGACAATACCCACGTCCATTTCCATAAACTTCCCAACATTACTATCCTCACCAAGATGCAGCTTATGCGACTCCCCCTCTTCCCTATGCGGTAATGAACGCTCAACCACATCCCAGACCGCAACAACAATACAATTAGAATAGAGCTTCACCTCCGAGAAACAACCATCCTCCCCCAGCTCCATATAATCCACGCCCTCCCCAAAACTACCCGTACAACACCTACCCCCGTGGACCGCTAAGGAAACCCAACTTCACTCCTATGGGGGAGCCGTATTCAAGCCTTTTTGCAAAATTAGTCCAGATGGGGCTTCTACAACCCGTACCTCCGACCAGGCAAAACCCAACATCAACATCATATAAGCCGGGAACCAATTGTGCCTACCATTCTGGAGTAGGAGGGCATGACACGGAGGAGTGTTGGACCCTCAAAAAGGCCGTGGAAAGCCTTATAGAACAAAAGAAAATGGTGTTAAGGGACGAAGAAGCTCCCAATGTGACGAACAATCCACTGCCCACTCACAATCATTGGCCCGTCATCAGCATGATTTGCGAGGACCGGGATTTCGATCCAGCTCTAAAGTCCATCATCGCCATCGCAGATGTGGAAAAAAAACCCAAGGCGGCACCCAAACTAGTCAAGGAGATGAAGAAGAGTAACCCCATCCCCCAGGTCACGGAAAAGGCTGAGACTGAAACAAATAGGGGACCCTCTAAAGATGTTGTCCTTTACATCCCCAAGGCACACAGGAAGGAACAAAGTGTGTTGAGCCCTCCCAGAAGGTTACAATTCAACAAGGCGATGATGAATGGCCCAAAAATGTACGTGCTGAAAGGAACGTATGTGGCGTGGGGGCAAATAATTTCACCAAGGCCGAATGAGCCCGTGGTTATTAGCCACGCGTCGCAAACTCCCATGAAGAATACTACTGCCGTCCCCTGGAATTACCACAGGACGGTGGTGACGTACAAAGGGAAAGAGATTACTGCAGAAACAGGTGATATAAACTCATCAGAGAAATACCTCGACCTGGAATAACTAAACAAAAGCAAGTTGAAACGCTTTCCGCTTAAAAGGCCGATCAGTGCCGGAGAGGAAGAAGAATTCTTCAGGAATATGAAAACCGCTGAATACACCATAATCGAGGAGCTCAGAAAGTCCCCCACTCAGGTCTCACTTCTATCCATGCTGGTAAATTCAAACGAGCATCAGAAAATCCTGATCAAAACCCTTAACGAAGTATACGTTCCGGCCAACACCACAGTTGAGTAAATGGAAAGAATGGCAGAATGATTTATTGAAGTCAACCGGATCTCATTTAGTATGAATGACTTGCCCCCGGAAGGGGCTGCCCACAACAAAGCTCTCCATCTAACTGTTAAATGTGAAGGTTACTATGTGAAAAGGTTTATGATGGACGGTGGATCTAGGGTTGATATTTGCCCTCTATCGAACCTATAAAGAATGGAGATCGGGATTGAGAGAATCAGACCCAACAATGTGTGCGTCCGTGCATTCGATGGTATCAAGAGAGACACGATCTGGGAGATTGATTTGGTCTTGACAATCGGCCCTTTATATTTCGAAGTGACATTCCAGGTCATGGATATGGATACTTCCTACAATTATCTATTGGGGAGGCCTTGGATCCATGTAACAGGGGCAGTGCCATCTACTCTCCACCAAATGGTTAAGTTCGAATATGACGACCAGGAAATCATGGTCCATGGGGAAGACGAGCAATCTATTTACATGGACCCATTAGCCCCATGCCTGGAAGCAAGAGAGGGCAGCGAGCACATAGTCTACCAGGCTTTCGAGATTGTGGTTGCGGACCATCATGAGGAACAAACCCCGTGCCCTCAACCCTTCCTATCAAATGCGTCAATTATGGTCGCCATCGACATGATTAAACATGGGTACACACCTGGAAAAGGGCTCGGGGTGTCCTTGCAAGGCATTAAAGAACCCGTCACTTTGCCTACCAATAAAAAGTTTTTTGGCATAGGGTTTCAAGCTACCCCCGACGATGAACAATGGGCTGACCAACGTCAAAAAAATGGTTGGGTATTGCCTCCTCCGATTCCGCACATCAGCGCATCATTTGTCAAGCCAAAATACGTGGAGGAAGAGGAAGAGGCTTTCACGGCCTAAGAAATAGAAGAAATATGCGGAGTAATGAGGCAGATGTTGTATGAGGCCCATATGGTCCAACCAGGAGAAGGCTCCAGCACTGCCGAAGTATAGTATATGGGGCCTGACGCCAAGTTGCAAAACTGGAAGGCTACTCCTTTCCCCGTCAGGCGGGAGTCCCGGTAGTTCAGCTTTTGCCATCCTTTCTGCACTATGAGTTATTTCAGGGTGTAACTCAAGTTATTTTTTAAATTCTTGCCTTTAAATTCCGATGTAAACCCTCCTATGTTCATATTTAATGAAATGAAATCAAAATTTCATCGTCTATTATTCTTCCCGATTTTTGTTTACTTTTTCTTATTTTTCAGTCCTAATAATGCGGATTTAAAAGACATGACATGCTTGCGGACTTCATGCTCTGATCTTAATACGCCGCCTAACCTCGAAATAATGAATCAAGAACTGGAATATGACAAAGAAGAGGCTTTTAGGGAAATAAATCAAGAATTGGAACAGTTCGAGAATAAGCCTAAGCCAAACTTAAACGAAACGGAACCCGTTAACTTGGGCAATGAAGAAGAGATTCGAGAAACCATGATAAGCGTCTACACGGATGAAAAGACTAGAGACGCCTTGATTCAACTCCTATTTGAATTCAAAGACGTATTTGATTGGTCCTACGACGACATGCCCGGACTAAGTATGGACTTGGTGGTACACAAATTGTCAACCTACCCCGGTCATCCACCTGTCCAACAAAAGAAGAGGAAAATTAAAATAGACATGAGTGACAAGATCAAAGAAGAGGTCGCTAAACAACTAATGGCTGGAGTAATTCTAGTGGTCCAATACACCACCTGGCTGGCCAATGTGGTTCCGGTGCCTAAAAAGGACGGAAAGGTCCGATTATGTGTCGACTAGCGGGATCTGAATAAAGCAAGTCCCAAAGATAATTTTCCACTGCCAAACATACACATCCTAGTTGAAAATTGTGCCAAACATGAGGTACAGTCTTTTGTCAATTGTTATGCCAGATTTCACCAGGTGTTGATGGATGAAGAGGATGCAGAAAAGACATCCTTCACTACACCTTGGGGAACATACTATTACTGGTTAATGCCATTTGGTTTAAAGAACGCTGGGGAAACTTATATGAGGGCCATGACCGCCATATTTCATGACATGATGCATCAGGAGATTGAGGTGTATGTGGAATATGTGATCATTAAGTCCAGAACCCAAAGTGACTATGTGCAGCATTTTAGGAAATTCTTCGAACGCCTGCGCAAATAAGATTTGAAATTAAACCCAGCCAAATGCGCTTTCGGAGTTCCATCCGGAAAATTACTGGGATTTATAGTCAGTCGACGGGGCATTGAGCTGGACCCAACAAAGATAAAGTCTATTCGGGATCTCCCACCCCTAAGAACCAAGAAGGAAGTCATGAGTCTGTTGGGTAGGTTGAATTACATCAGCAGGTTCATCGCTTAGTCGACCTCCACATGCGAGCCTATATTCAAGCTGTTGAAAAAAGATGCGGCCATCAAATGGACAGACGAGTGCCAGGATGCTTTTGACAAGATCAAAGAATATATGTCAAAGCCTCCAGTGTTAGTCCCACCAGAACCAGAGAGACCTCTGTTCCTATACCTGACGGTGCTGGAAAACTCCTTTGGGTGTGTTCTCGGGCAACACGATGCAACCGGGAAGAAAGAGCAGGTCATTTATTACTTAAGTAAGAAGTTCACAAGCTACGAAGCAAGTATTCTCAGTTAGAAAGGACTTGCTGCGCTCTAACTTGGGTTTCTCAGAAGCTCCGACATTATTTATTGGCTTATACCACCTACCTCATCACGAGGCTGGATCCTTTGAAGTATATATTCCAAAAGCCAATGCCCACCGAGAGATTAACAAAATGGCAAATTTTGCTCACAGAATTCGACATTGTCTATGTCGCTCGCACAGTTATGAAAGCTCAAGCATTGGCCGATCATCTAGCTGAAAATCCGGTTGATGATGAATACCAACCCTTGAGCACTTACTTTAGGATGAAGAAATCAACTCCGTCGAAATAATTTCGGAACGCGCTGACAATTGGAAAATGTTCTTCGACGGAGCAGCCAATGCGAAAGGTATTGGGATAGGGGCGATCTTGATTTCACCTACAGGACAACACTACCCTGCCACGGCCCGCCTCTGTTTCTTCTGCACAAATAATACTGCTAAATATGAAGCTTGTATAATGGGAATGAACATGGCCATTGACATGGATGCAGAGGAGTTATTGATCACGGGGGACTCCAATTTGATCATTAAGCAGGCTCAGGGAGAGTGGGAAACTCGGGATGTTAAACTCCTTCCCTACAGATAGCATGTGGAGAATCTTAGTAAGAAATTCAGAGCCGTCAAGTTTAGATATATTCCTCGGTGCCACAATGAGTTAGCTGATGCGGTAGCCACCCTAGCTGCAATGCTGCCCTATCCGGTAATGTTCACATAGACCCATTGGAGATCCAAATCAAGGAGAGACATGGTTATTGCAATACGGTCGACGTAAAACCCGATGTCCAACCATGGTATCATGATATTAAATGATTTTTGAAGACAAGAGAATATCCCGAGCAGGCCAACAGAGACCAAAAGAGAACCATCCGAAGGCTTGCTAGCAGTTTCTTCCTAAGTGGGGAAGTACTGTATAAGAAGACTCCCGATCTAAATCTGTTAAGATGTGGAGACGCTAAAGAAGCCGAAAGGATCATGGGCAAGGTCCATTCAGGAGTATGCGGTCCCCACATCAATGGGTACGTCCTCGTAAAGAAAATCTTGCGGGCTGGATATTATTGGATGACCATGGAGAAAGATTGTTTTTGTTCCGTCCGAAAGTGCCATAAGTGTCAAATACATGGCGACCTAATCCATGCACCACCCTCAGAACTGCACCCTATGTCGGCAGCCTGGCCATTTGTTGCCTGGGGAATGGATGTCATTGGGATAATCGAGCCAAGGGCCTCAAACGGGCATATATTCATTTTGGTTTGTATCGACTATTTCACAAAATGGGTCGAGGCTGTCACGTTCAAAGTTGTCACTAAGAAAGTGGTGGTGGATTTCGTGCATGCTAATATCATCTGTCGTTTTGGTATCCCAAAAACTATCATTACTGATAATGCTGCGAATCTAAACAGTAACTTGATGAGGGAGGTATGTGAAAAGTTCCAAATAACACACCGCAACTCGAGCTCTTACTGGCCCAAAGCAAATGGCGTCGTTGAAGCAACAAACAAAAACATCAAGACAATTCTCAGGAAAATGATTCAAACATCCAGGCAATGGCATGAAAAGCTGACTTTTGAATTGTTGGGATATCGCACGACCGTGCGCACATTGGTTGGAGCTACCCCTTACCTATTTGTTTATGGCACTGAAGCCGTAATACCCGCAGAAGTCGAAAGATTATCGTCGAAGCAGAAATTGAGGACAATGAGTGGGTCAAGACCGGACTGGAGAAATTAACTCTGATTGATGAGAAAAGAATGGTCGCAGTGTGCCACGGACAATTATACCATCAAAGAGTGGCCCGTGCTTACAACAAGAAAGTGTGACCTAGGAGCTTCGAAGTAGGGCAACTTGTTTTAAGATCCACCCGCACCACGAAGAAGCAAAAGGAAAATTTGTCCCAAACTGTAAAGGTCCATACATCATAAGGAAATTGCTACCAAAAGGAGCGTTATACATGGGGGACATCGAAGGAAATGACCCCGAAACGACTGTCAATGCAGATGCCGTCAAAAGGTACTATGTTTGATCCTCCATATATATTTTCAAATGTTCTCCAGTTGGGATGACGAAGGCTTTCATTCTCGCTACTCAAACACCATTAACCCTTTTTACAAACCCTTTGAGCCAGTTACTCTTCTTTGATTACCCTGTTTGGAACCCGAAAGTGTTATTGAAAAAAACAATCAATTAAAACAAAAACCAAAAAAAAACAAAAAAAAAAAAACAAAAGCGCCCTGAACTACGTTCGGCTTGATTCCGAAAGGATACGTAGGCAGCCTCTCCCTGGGGTTCGGTCACACCAAAATAAAAATCCACATTTCCCCAAGAGTTTAAGCTAGGGCAAGTGTTAAGATTCGGCAATGTGTCGCCTGAAAGGTTCCAAAGTTGTAATTCAACACAAATTCTTTTCACCAAAAACCCTGTTCAAGTCCTTCCGATCAATCGACAAAGATGTCCAAAATCGGAGGATACAGTTGTTTGGCTCCAAATACAAGCAAATGAGACAAATTAAAATGAGAGAGTCTCATTGGTGAAAACCCACACGGGCACCGTGAGGCGACGGTAAGTAGAGAAATTAAAAATGAGAGAGTCTTGATAGTGAAAACTCGCAAAGAGCACTACAAGGCGATGGTGAGAAGAGAAATGAGAGAGGTTAGTTGGTGAAAACCCAAAAAGGGCGCCACTGATCGAAAAGGATAATGGGTCACTGACATGGAGACAGTCCGGGGCAAGGTTTCTCAATCTTGAGGTAATAGTCGTGATGAATTTCTGAGAGTCGGACGGTTTACACAGATCAGGCATCCAGCTCAAAGGACATGTCATGTTCATTGAAGTCCGCATGCACTCCAGAAAAGTCCTTCTTTCCTTTCCCCGAAAGGGACACCTCTTGTTTAAATTCGTTGTCCATTCTGTCATTTGTTTTTCTTTTGAATCTCTTTCGGCCTAACTTTGTCCCAAAACTAAGGCAAAGAAAAGATGGAAAGACTGATTTACAGGGCTCTCATTTGACGCAGGTCAATATGAAAATGGCACCCAGTCTCGGCAGGGGCATCAAAGTCGATCCCGACTGGCCACAATGGGCGATGATTCAAACTCAAAACCTTGAAAGCAGAAAACCAAATTGAAGTTCCCATAAAGGCGAATGAAGTTGAAAGGTTGAGCCCCGCGTGGCTAACCATCTTCACTAGGTTTGAAAGCCGAAGTATTCCAAATGACTTAAAGTTACAACTGGAAGAAAAGTCAGAAGTGAAAATCCAATGAAGGCGAAATAAAGTTGGAAAGGTTAAGTCCCACACGACTAACCGTCGCAGAAGAATTTGAGGAGCCAAAACTCCCCCCGATACCCAGGAAATCCAAAAGAAAAAGCAAATGAAAAGCTTACAAAGGAAAAACGAAGCCAGGATACTGGATCCCACGTGACCAATAGCCATCCAGAAAGACAAGGTCCCCGGGATTAGAGATGAAACCCATTCCCCAGCAAACAAGCAAGTGTTTGAGGTCTTCATCAAAAGAACTAAGGTCAAGCAGTTGAAAATCAAGGCTGCAAAACCAACCATCGTTTCAAACTAACGAATTGTTCTTTGTTTGAAGGAAACAGGTGCAATTCGAAAGCAACCATGCAACAAGCAGGTGCAACCAAAAGAAATTTGTGCAAGGGATAGAGGGAGCTCTGCAACATTGACTCCAAAGAAAGGAAAGTTTTCTCCAAGAAATCCTTTTTCCACATGCATAAAAATAAAAATAAAATAAAAGAAGAAGGAGAGATGAAGAATTGAAGTTGAAAATAACTCAAAGTCATACGGGGCCTCCAATCCCCAATTACACTTTTTCCTGACACAGGGTATACACTCCCGTAGTCGATGCCAATCAAGGGTATACACTCCCTAGTTGATGTTTCCTTTTCCAATCAAGGGTATACACTCCCTGGTTGATGTTTTATTTTCCAATCAAGGGTATACACTCCCTGTTTGATCTTTTCTTTTTCAATCAATGGTATACACTCCCTAGTTGATGTATTATTTTCCAATCAAGGGTATACACTCCCTGGTGGAGTTTCTTTTCCCGACGCAGGGTATACACTCCCGTAGTCGATTCCAATCAAGGGTATACACTCCCTGGTTGATGTTTTATTTTCCAATCAAGGGTATACACTCCCTGGTGGATGCTTCCTTTTCCAATCAAGGGTATACACTCCCTGGTTGATGTTTTCTTTTCCAATCAAGGGTATACACTCCCTGGTTGATGTTTTCTTTTCCAATCAAGGGTATACACACCCTGGTTGATGTTTTCTTTGCCAATCAAGGGTATACACTCCCTGGTTGATGTCTTATTTTTCAATCAAGGGTATACACTCCCTGGTGGATTTTCTTTTCCCGAAGTAGGGTATACACTCCCGTAGTCGATGCCAAATCAAGGGTATACACTCCCTGGTTGACGTTTTCTTTTCCAATCAAGGGTATACACTTCCTGGTTGATGTTTTCTTTTCCAATTAAGGATATACACTCCCTGAATGATGTCTTATTTTCCAATCAAGGGTATACACTCCCTGGTGGATTTTCTTTTCTCGACGCAGGGTATACACTCCCGTAGTCAATGCCAATCAAGGGTAAACACTCCTTGGTTGATGTTTTCTTTTCCAATCAAGGGTATACACTCCCTGGTTGATGTTTTCTTTTCCAATCAAGGGTATACACTCCCTGGTTGATGTTTTCTTTTCCTATCAAGGGTATACACTCCCTGGTTGATGTTTTCTTTTCCAATCAAGGGTATACACTCCCTGGTTGATTTTCTTTTCCTGACGTAGGGTATACACTCCCGTAGTCGATGCCAATCAAGGGTATACACTCCCTGGTTGATGCTTTCTCTTCCAATCAAGGGTATATCCCTGGTTGATTTCTTTTCCAACATAGGGTGCACAATCCCTAGTTGATTTCATGTTGCAACATAGGGCTCCCAAACCCTAGTTGATCCTGCTTTGAGATATAGGGTATCCACCCCATAGTCTGCAGTGTGTACCAGTTCCGTTTTTTCATTTCTTTCAATAATGAAGTAGCATAGAGTTTGTTACAATAACTCACAAAATTTTCCTAGTGAAAAGTGGGGCAGAAAATTTCATTCGTTTGTTTTGATTTTTGTGCAGATTATGTTTCTAGGACATTGGAACTCGAGACGACCAAAAAGAAGAAGTTTCGATCCAAAAAATAACAAAACAAAAAGAATAAAGAGAAGATTGAATCCAAAAGTGCACAAACAGGGAGGATGTGGACTATTCGGGGCGAGATTGAAGTCATCCGTCCAGTATATCCTGCTTTGATCAGAGGAACGATAAGATAAAACCAGCGTCTACGATTAATAAACACCAGGATCCAGGTCAGAGTTAGCAAAAGATCAAGACTCAAGACCAAGTCCTAGATAGGAATCTTGTAATTTAGCAGCTGATAGGTTTTAATTTAACAGCAGCAACCGCAGTGAAACCACAATTACTCGGTAGTCCCAGCTACCAAAACTTCCAGAACTACACTGACCTGATTCCTTTTTAGCCACGGATATGTAGGCAACCTTTGAAGCAGGGTTCGGTCAAACTTTTCAATAACGCTTCACATGGAGCATGCGAATGGGTAAAAGTCATTCACGACTGCTCACTTTGTCTTTGCCCGAAAACTCTTCGTGTTTCCGAGTAAAGAGGGAAAGTTGTGAGCATATAATTTTTCACCTACTAAATACTCTTACAAATTCAGTGCAATAAATTACTTTTGTTGAGTTTTAGTGATTGATTGTGAATTATTTACATTTGCATATTCATAATTCACCCTTCTCAAAATCATGAATTTATTATTCGAATTAATTAATAAACGAAAGATGTTTATTTGAGGTAATGTAGCTTTAACAACTAATTACTAAAAATAATCATTTCTTTTATTATTATCCCTATGAATCATGGATTTAATTAGGGATACAAAATTAATTATTTATTGGTAATTAATTTGTGATTAGGCGAAAATGATGTTTATAATTAATTATTGCATTTCTATTTAGATCTAAATAGGTTTAATTAAGACTAATTAATTATAGGATTTAATTAAGGTGCTAATTAAATATAGGGGTTAACTACATATAATTAGCTATAGGTGGTAATTGGGACCTGGGCTCAGCTTGCCCAGGCCCAAATAATTAGTCTCTACAAGCACCCAACAACCCAGCCCAATAATCTCCTCACCTTGTCTGACCCATACACTATCCCAAACGACCTCGTTTCATCACCCTCATCCCCCAGCCGTAGGATCATCCCGATCTAACGGTTCCGAACCCCACACCCCTAAAACTATAAAACTGTTCCTAACACCCCCTACCCCTCTCAAAGCCTAAGTCTAACAAATCCCCTCCCCAACCGTCTCTCCCTCTTCTCTCTAGAGACCGGTCCTGAACCGCCGTCCACCACCATAGTTCCACCCTTCCTCCGCCGTGCTCCGCCGGCCAGAAATCGCTTCCAGCAGCGGAGTTCACCCAATCGAGCCCAAATTTCACCTAGATGATCCTCTCTTCATCCTCAATCACCCCTACCATTGATTTCATCAGAAACACGCTCAAATCCCTCAAATTTCAGATCTAAAAATCTGAAACCCTAGAAATCCCACTCCGGCCGATTTAGAGATAACCAGCGGTTCGGACCTTCATGAGTCAATTGCTCTTGACTAGAGCAATTGATTCATGAGGGTTTGACTTGTTTTCAAACCCTGCCGGAGTCCGGCCAAGGTCCAGCGACCCCCAAGTTTTCCGGCCAAAGCTTTTTCTAGAAAAAGAAGCGGGTATTTCCTTTTTCTTTTGTCTGTTCCTAGGGTTTTACTATGAAAAGAAATCATGAAAAAATTAATAGGTTTAATTACTGTTTCCGTTGTTCCTTCTTAGAATATCTTATTTCTCTTGTTATTTTGCTCCTGTTTGTTTTAGCGTTCCTTCTTGTAATTAATTCAGAACCTGAATAGACTTTCTTGCTTAGTAGATAACTTAAGATTCTTAGTACTTTATCAGTGCATATCTGTTTCCTATCATTGATTCATGTTTGGTTAATTGACCTTGTGTATTGTTAGTTCACACATACATGCTTAGGTTACTTGAACCCTGTTTGGATATTGGAATGTTTTAGCTCAGGTTTTGACGATTCATGAGTTTTAAATGTGCTTCATGTATTTGCATCAGTTGATTGACCATGTTTAGGATTCTTTGTATTATGCTCAGCTATTCGATTCCCTAACTTGTTTTCTGATTTTTAGTTTATTGTTGAATTGTTTTCACCTCAACTCACCTTTGATTTAGTAGTCTGATTAGTTAACTATTAATTAGTTGATTAGGTATACCCTTGAAACTAAGATAAATAATATTATAATTGGAAACTAACTCTAACAACCTAAACTAACTAACCTAGAACCTGAAAATAGCTCACCTAAAATCAAAGATTTATTAGTGAGTTAGTCATCTCAATTAGTCAACATTTAATAAGCTAATTACATATTAAGCTAAGAGTTAGTTAATTGCAACTTCACTAATGGTTAATTAAGTTGATCACTCAATTAGGTTGATTAAGTATAATGACTCAAATTGAGTTAATCACAACTAGGTTTAAATCTAAAATAATTCACCTAAGCTTAATCTCTAGTTAATGATGAATCAATTTCAAGTTCTTTAACCTAGTAATTAACCCAAATCAATAGATAATATTGATTAATCTTAAAGGGTAATTCTAAGGATATTAAGGGGTAGTTTAGGAATTACAACTGAAAAATCTTGGGTATAACAACCCAAGAAACTTCTAGAATTAGGAAATTATCATAAGAATCAGATTCTTTAAGGGTAAAACAGTAACTTTAAAAGGGGATAAGGGCTGGAAATAATAGAATGTTCTAGAAGAAGGTACAGTTGTCCAAAAGAATAAGGTCTGACAGTTGTACCTGTACTATTTCAGCCTAATGAGATTAGGAATATCCTCTAAAGATGCTACTCTAAATTTTCCTATATATAGACTAGGATATTCAGCCTAGGGGGGGGGGAATCTTTTTTTGGAAAAACTTTGGATATTCTGAAAAAGCTGCTAGCTGCTGAAAATACAGAATACATTCCATTCAAGAACAAAAGGTTTTTTTTCAAAAAAAAAAATATTATTAGAAAAGAAAGAATCTGGTTTCTTTTGGAAAACAAGTTCAAAAATAGACGGCCTAGTTTAGCTTCTATCTTCTCTTTTTTGGATTCGAATTTCTGGAGGTTCTTTTTTAGTATTCACACTCAAAATTCTGGGTTGATTGCTACTAGTTTACTGAGTTTACTTGGGTTCTCTCTGGTTTTCTGTTGTTGTTGCTGGTTTCTCTTCCTTATTGTTATTTGTTGCTCATACTTGACTTTTATTTGGTCAAGTCTCTTGTTGGTTTTTCTCTTTAACGGTATGTAACAGTGAATTATACAAAAATTATTGAATCCAGAACTTGTATTAAACTTGTTGGTTCATGTTGTGCTTTCTTCAAGAATATGTGAATCTGAATCTTCTTCCTCCTTTCTTAATGTAGAAACTGAAGTAAGATTATTATTATCTGAGTGTATGCATGCAACTCTTGGAATCTGCTTGGTTATTTGGTGAGTTTCTGTTAATAAGTTTAACATTGATAGTTAGGTGGTAATTTCATGTGTTTAGCATGTTAGAAAGATAAATTGCACTAGGGTAGATAAATTTTACGTTTCAATGGTCAAATTCACCCCACAATAGTGCACAAACAATAGTATAGATGGCTGAAATTCATCCTTTTAAGGGTATAAAGCATGTAGTAAAGAAGGCATAGAGTTGAGGAGTCAAAACCCCTGAATAGTTTGATTCATCCTCTAAAAAGCCTAAAAATCAAAGTCACAATACAAGTGTGAATCAAGTGTTACCAAAAGTGACTGATAGGGAGTTGAATCTGACCCTTCTCATGCTCGGATTCACCCTACAATAATGCATAAACAATTATAGATTAAATAGATTATCATCACAAAAGTTATTAAGACAGGAATCTAGGCCCACAAATGGTCAGATTCATATCTTAAGAAATGCCTAAGAATAGTCAAATCACTACATGAATTAAGGCCATAATCTATTAAATGATTAAAGGTCTGATGGGTTTGCATCCTGGGAGTTGAACCTGACCTCTTTTATGGTCGAGATTCATTCCAAGAGAAATTCATAAAAAATAGGTTATGTCCTTTAGAATCGAAACTATAACATGATTAGGATTAAATCTGACCCAATAATGGTCATGTTTTGCCTAACAACACGCTTGGAACGTATTTTTTTAAATCAGCTGCCTTTTGATTAAAAAAAACAGAATCCAAAGCTCCCTGAAGGTTGGTTCGCACAGGAGCAATTCTGTCCTCTCATTATTTTGCACTTATTGTTTTCATTCTTAGGTAATTGTATTTCATAGTGAAATGAGAATGTAATATTATAAAATTTTGTATTTTAGTTGTAAGTATGGATTGGATACTGTGAACTATTATTGCAGTTTCTTTTTATTTTCTCACACTTCTCGCTAAAATCCAGAATTGGGCCAGTTTGGATGAAGCAGCCCATTAGGGCTTTAATCAAGTTTAGCTCCCTAGGCCATTGGGCCATAAGGGAGTAGATAGACTTAAAATTAGAGTTATTTTCTCTAAGAGGTATTTTAATGATAGTAGGAAATTTAATCAAAAGCAGTAATTTGTATCTTAATTGGTCAATACGAACTTTCTCTGTAAATATCTACTAGAATTTTGAAAGCATGCTATTTCAGATTCCTTAATTTTCGATACAAATAGAATTGGTGATCCACAATGTTGTAGTTTATTTCGCATTCTTTAAGTTTCTGAAATGGTGTATGAACACTTCTCCCATAAAG
>MDKI01068346.1:0-11735 GCA_005239505.1 Nicotiana paniculata | reverse complement strand
AGTCTCTTGGTAGAGTCATTCTTGAAGAGGACAGTGTAGAGAAGATCCTGACAAGGGTCTTACTAGTTTCATGGGAAAGTAAAATCACTGCTATCCAGGAATCCAAAAATATGGAAACCCTCATATGGGACGAGCTAATTGGAAACCTCATTGCCTATGAACTTAGAAGGCAGACAATGAAAATGGATGCTCCAAAGAAGAAAATGAGTCTAGCACTGAGAATTACTGAGGGAGCAGGTCTGGAGGAAGATGATATGGCCATGATTACCAAAGAATTCAGAAACTTTCTCATAAGGAAGAAGGGCATCTCTAGAGGTGGAAACTACAACAAAGCAAAAGCTCCAGAAAGGCCAACCAACGAGGGATGCTACAAGTGTGGAAAGACTGATCACCATATCAAGCACTGTCCTCAGCGGGAAGTGGAATGGAAAAAGGAGAGGTTTGAAAGAAGGAACAGGAAGAAGGAACTGGTCCAACCCAAGAAAACCACAACAAAAGCTATGGTTGCTGCTTGGGGGGGAAAGCTCAGATGAAGAATCAGAAGATGGTGAGAATAAAGAACAGGCGCTCATGGAAATTGGCAAATCTGATGAGGAATTATATGAAGAACCAGAGGTAAGTATATCCCATCTCAAAAACAAAATAAAGTTCCTATCTAAAGAAAAACTCTCTAAGTTTCTACTTAATTCTATGGATGATTCCGAAGAAACAACCAAAGAGGAAGATCAACTCTCTAAAGAGTGTGCAATGCTAAAAGCAAAATGCACGAACCTGAAAATCAAAGTAAGTGAATCTGAAAAGAAAAACATTGTCTTGATGAACCAGGTTCATCCACTCGAAACTAAGATTCTAGAGCTAAAATCTGAAAATTTAACATTAAAGCTAGGAACTAGTAAAAAGGTTCTTGATCATTCTTATATCATGTTAAAAGAAAATGTGGGAAAACTAAAGATAAGATATATACTAAGGATGAACATATAAGGACTCTTAAAGAAGAACTTGGTAAAGTCAAAAATGAATTAGATCAAACTTTTAAATGGAATAAATCCTCTGATGCCTTGACATGGCTTCAAGAAAATCATAATAGCAACCGGAGAAGAATTGGCTTTTGGAGTAAATTTCCCAAGTGGGATCCCAAAAGCAAGTATCTCACTCTCCCTGAGAACAAAATTTGCACCCATTGTGGTAAGACTGGTCACTACAAAATTGAGTGTACTGCAAAAGAGCAGGCCAGTCGAAGAAATGAGAGTTTTGTTAAAAGAAAAAATTGGTTACCAAATTGGGCTAGAAAAAGCTTAATTCACCCTTTCTCTCATAGAAAAGGACCCAAACTAGTTTGGGTTCTTAAGACTAACCTCTGATTTCTTTTTGTAGGTTCAAGTGAGAGGAAGCAACCAAATTTGGTACTTGGATAGTGGCTGCTCAAAACATATGACAGGGAACAAGGAACAGTTCCTTTCACTTGAAAACCTCAAAGGAGGAAATGTCTCCTTTGGAAATGGAAAGAAAGGTGAAATTATCGGGGTTGGTAAGGTAGGTAAGGATGACACACGTTCCATTGAACATGTGTACTTGATAGATGGCTTGAAATATAGTCTAATCAGTGTCACAATTGTGTGATAGAGGTAACCTAGTTGCTTTCACTTCCACAAAATGTTTTGTGATTAACCTTCTTCCTGAAAAGATTGTTTTGCAGGGAAAAAGAATGAATAACATCTATGTCATAGACTTGTCCACACTATCAGAAAATGAACTGACTTACTTAAGTGTGTTGGACAGTGATCCCCTCCTTTGGTACAAAAGACTTAGTCACGCAAGTCTAAATCAGCTCAACAAATTAGTCTCCAAGGACTTAGTGGTAGGGCTTCCTAACATTAAGTTCAAGGAAGACAAAGTTTGTGAGGCATGTGCAAGGGGGAAGCATGTAAGATTCTCTTTCAAAAGCAAGAAAATGATCAGTACCTCCAGGACGTTGGAACTGGTTCATATGGACTTATGTGGTCCTATGAGAACTCTGAGCAGAGGTGGTAAGAAATATGTAATGGTGCTAGTTGATGACTACTCAAGGTTCACTTGGACCTTATTTTTGATATCTAAAGATGAAGCATTTGATATGTTCACTTCATTTGTTAGAAAAACTCAAAAACAGTTAGGAAATCAACTAGCATCAATAAGATTTGATCATGGTACTGGATTTGAGAATGCAAAGTTTGCTGAATTTTGTGATGAACATGGTATAAATCACAACTTTTCTGCCCCTAGAACCCTACAACAAAATGGGGTTGTTGAAAGAAATAACAGAACTCTTGAAGATATGGCTAGAACCATGCTTCTTTCTAGCAAACTACCCCATAGCTTCTGGGCAGAAGCAATAAACACTGCATGCTACATAATAAATAGATGCATGACCAGGCCACTGGTAGAGAAAACTCCTTATGAATTACTTAAAGGGAGAAAGCCTAACATATACCACATTAGAGCTTTTGGATGCAAGTGCTTTGTGCACAACAATGGCAAGGATTCCCTAGGTTAATTTGATCCCAAAAGTGATGAGGGAGTATTATTTGGATATTCATCACATAGCAAAGCTTATAAAGTATATAACAAAAGAACTATATGTGTAGAGGAGAGTGTGCATGTTGTTTTTGATGAAACTAACACTCTTTCTGAGAGACAGGAACCAGAATATGAAGAGCTTGGACTGGTCAGAAGTAGTGAACAAAATGAAGCAATCATGGAAGATGGACCAGATGATGGACCAGGTCCAACTACCCCAAGCAACAAGACAGGGGGAACTCAACATAAAATCACTCTGAACCTTGGCCCTGATCCTGCTCCACAACAATTGGTGCTCAAACCACACAGATATCAAAACTCTCATCCTCTCGAGAACATCATAACAGATTTGGCATCCGAAATCAAAACAAGATCATCCTTGAAAAATCTATATGCGTTTGATGCCTTTCTCTCCTTAATCGAACCAAAGAACATTACTGAAGCTTTACAGGATGCTGACTGGGTAAATGCCATGCAAGAAGAGCTGAATCAATTTGAAAGAAGTCAAGTATGGAACTTAGTACCAGACCACTAGACAGATCAGTGATTGGCACAAAGTGGGTCTTCAGGAACAAACTCGATGAGGATGGAACAATTACAAGAAACAAGGACAGAATGGTTGTCCAAGGATATAGTCAAGAAGAGGGAATTGACTATGATGAGACCTTTGAACCTGTGGCAAGACTGGAGGCAATCAGACTTCTTATAGCATTTTCTGCATACATGGAATTCACTCTCCATCAGATGGATGTAAAGAGTGCTTTACTTAATGGATATCTAAAGGAAGAAGTATTTGTCAAACAACCTCCAAGTTTTGAAATCAAGGAGACACCTGACCATGTATACAAACTTGACTAGGGTTTGTATGGACTCAAACAAGCACCAAGAGCATGGTATGATCGGCTATCGAAATTCCTGCTAGAACATAGATACAAACGAGGTAAAATTGACAGTACCTTGTTCTTAAAGGAAAAATGTAAGGATCTCCTGGTTTTGCAAATATATGTGGATGATATCATATTTGGGGCAACCTCTGACAAATTGAGTAAGGAATTTGCTAAACTTATGGGGAGTGAGTTTGAGATGAGTATGATGGGTGAGCTAAACTTCTTTTTAGGCTTGCAAATCAAGCAAAACTCAAATGGAACAATGATCCATCAACAGAAATATGTGAAAGAATTACTCAAAAGATTTAAAATGGAAAATTCAAAAGAAATTGACACCCCCATAGCCACAGCTACAAAATAAGATGTGGATGAACCTGGTTCATCTGTTGATGAAAAACTATACAGTGAGATGATTGGGTCTTTATTATATCTCACTGCCAGCAGACCTGATATTGTGTTCAGTATAGGACTGTGTGCTAGGTTTCAGGAAAATCCAAATGAGTCTCATCTAACTGCAGTGAAGAGAATTCTGAGATATCTGAAGGGCACTACTGATTTATGTCTTTGGCATCCTAAAGGTGGTAATTTTGACCTTGTAGGATATGCTGATGCAGATTATGCAGGTTTCCTAGTTGATAGGAAAAGTACCTCAGGCATGGCTCACTTTTTGGGCTCTTGCCTTGTGTCTTGGGCCACCAAGAAACAAAACTCAGTAGCCATGTCTACTGCTGAGGTTGAATATGTGGTTGCAACCTCATGTTGTGCTCAGTTGCTATGGATCAAGCAACAACTCACGCATTTTGGTATAAAGATTGGATGCATTCCTATTTTCTGTGACAATACTAGTGCAATTAGCATGACGAAGAACCCGGTTCATCATAAGAGAACCAAGAACATAGATGTCAGACACCATTTCCTAAGAGATAACTATGAAAAAGGAATGATCTCAATTGAATTCTGTGCTACTGACAAACAAATTGATGATATCTTCACTAAGGCACTAAGTAGGGAGCATTTTGAGAGAAACATGCTAGAATTAGGGATGATTAAGATCACCTAATTGAAAAACAAAATATTTTTTTGGCTAGAAACACTAAAATAGGTAACTAACCAGACTAATCATTGCTCAGTATCATGACTTTACTATCATACTCTTTTGCCATGTATTAATATGATTCCCTGGCTACTAATGATATTTTTCTATCTTTGTAAATTGAGGAAAATTAAAGACTATAGCACGATGAACCTGGTTCATTGTTGCTGGTTCATCTGACTGACAAGGTACGTGCTCATCACGATACACTTATTGAAATAATTATATTCACACATGAGCAGAACTCTATCTATTTGTTTAAGTTCAAATTCTCAGTACTTATCCCAAAATGAACCAGTTTCAAAGAGTCCCATCGAACTTTAATTAGCCTAGATTTAGGGAGTTATAACCGTCTAATCACTGTCAATCCTGCAGCGATTAGACTCCCACTTGACCAAGAACCATGCCCGTTGCATAATTAATAACCACATCTTTAAAAGTCCATCATTACCTCCCCTCTTCAAAAGCATAACCAGCGAACCAAGTTCATCATTCCTCTCATACCAAAGCAATCAACATTCTTCTCTCCCTAAATGTTCATAACAATGACTTATACACCACTTCCTACTTCATCTTCATCAACTACCTCGGATTACGAGGTCGGTCTTGACGATACTGGTTCAAATTCTCCATCGATACACAACTCACATTCTCCAACCAGGTCTTCAACCCCCCAAAATACTCTAGTTCCTGAATCTATCCCTGAACCCACTCCTTCACCAAAATCAGTCCCAGCCGTTACATCTAGCCCCACTCCAGGCCCCAGAAAACGTAGAGTAAAGATGTTGGCCCGGAAAACAGTTGCCTCTGGTTCTCATGCCATAAAATTGAATGACATACTTCCAGCAAGGTCCAAGACTCTAAATATTCAAGCGATTCTTTCAAATCTGCAAATGAGGATGAAGCACCATTTTCATCTGACACTGACAAGGGAAATCTTGAAGTTGGGTCTGCAACTGAAAGCAGGTTTATCTTGATTGGGCCGATAGTGGATGTAGAGGTACCAGATAGGCGAAGAAAAATTGGGAAAACATAAACATTGAGAGAAAGGGAGAAGGCAGTTCAGAAAGGGGATCTGGGAAGGAAGGTGATACTCTGGCTATTGGTGGCCCCGCTCTTGTGATTGGTGAGGAAGTAATCAAAGTTTCAGGGGGAAGCAATTCTGGGGAAGCAACAGCAGGTCTAGAAATTCTACAATAAGCAGTAGATGAACCTGGTTCATCTATTGAGGAAACGTTGGTTGAGCTGATGAAAAAGTTGGGTGATTCCTACAAACCAAAAAGGAAGAGATATCCAAAACCCAAGAAAGCTAATACACCAGTATCAACCAAGAAGAGGAATTATTCATCATCTGCTGATGCTCCTTCCCCAAAGAATCGTGTTACTAGAAGCACAGTTAGGCAAGGAGAAGAAGAATTGGAAAAAGATCTGAGAAAGAGCAAGAACAAGAAGTCTGCCAGGGGAAAGTCAAAAGTTGGAGAGCCTATTGAGGCAGTTCATGTTGATGATGATGAGATGGACCTGGTCCATCAGAAGGAGCAACCAGCACCAGTTGAGGTTGAGACACCAAAACCCAAGAAAGCTAAGGCTTCTCCCAAGGAGTCAGCATCTGTGTCTGCCACACCCTCAACAGTTGCAAAGAGGACCAGGTCTGCATCAAAGAAAGTAAAGATTGTTGATGATGAGAAATGGAGTGGAGAAGAAGAGGAAGTGTCTAGTGAGGAGACTTACAAACTCACAATGTTTGGTAAGCGTACTGTCTTGAAAGGGAAACTTTTTAGAGACCTTGAGGAGTCAGAGATGATTTTTCTATTAGATACCTTGGATGTGCAAGGGTAGAAGGACATGGTTCTTCACCTTGAGGAAAGAATGGCTAGGAATTGGTTGGTTGAATTTATGGCCAACGCAGTTGTCAAAGATGGCAGAGTATCCTCCAAGGTTCAAGGGGTTGAGATTTCATTTGATGCAAAGGAGTTGGGGAAGATACTGCATATCCTTTCCGAGGGTTATGATGATTACACAAGACAAAGGTGGCCTAATCTGGATGATTTGCCCTCAGCTCTTCAAATCACAAGGTCCTTCTGTGAGAATGAGCAAGAATTGGAGCCTAGAGCAGTGTTTAAGAGTGAGATGAGGCCTCAGCACAAACTATTCTTCGAGTTTGTGATAAAATTTTTGCTTCCTAGGCAAGAGCGAAGGCAGATTGCCAGCTACATGGATCTCATGCTCATGGAGTGTTTGTACAGGGGTAAACAGATTAATTGTCCTGCCTTCGTCATCCAGCTCTTGGACAAGGTTGTGAATGGAACCAAGTCACATGCTATACCTTATGGGTTTATCCTGACTGCTGTGCTTGCTCATTTCAAGGTTCCAGTGAAGAATGTTGAAATGGCTACTGCTAAGGACTACTTTGGGAAGAATACGTTGCTGACCTGTGACTACACTGTTAATATTCCTGAGGATGTACCTGGTTCATCTAGGAAACTGCCTATAAATAACAAGGTCAGGACGGTGAGATCAAGGATGCGGAGATCCTTCGTTTAAAATCTCGCCTTATTGAGGTTGAAGCTGAGCGGGATGCTCTCAAAGCTGAATTAGCCAAAGAAAAGGAGAAGAATGAGGGTGTTCTTCATCAAATGCTCTCCCTTCTTCAAGCCAAGACCATAACCTCCTCTGCCTTTTCCTAGTCTTAGGAGTCCAGTGCCTCCAAAAACCCCTTCTATGACCCAGTTTGGGATTGCTCTATTTTTTGTTTTCTGTTTTGCTCATGGTTGCGAATGTTCTTAATTATTTTTGTATATGGTGCATGATCTACTGTCTAATCAATGAATTTTGCTGTTTGGTTATTTATTTTATCTCAGTTTCTTAAATATCTTACATTTGATTGGTTTCCTTTGATGATTAATTCATGATTTGCATTTGTAGTTGTCTCAATGGCCATGATTAATTGTTAATACTTCTTGTAAGTTTATAATTTTGCAAATTTTTTGATGATGCCAAAAGAGGGAAGATATGTGCTTTCAAAATTTCAAATGGTTTTAGTGATATTTATAACCTAATGAACCTGGTCTCTCTATGATGAATGCTTAAATCTATAAAAAGTGTCTATGTTGGATTGAAGTATGTACAGGGTTAAGCACAGAGTTTGTCATCATCAAAAATGGGGAATTTGTTGAATCAAGGCACTGCATGGTTTAGAAGATTGAAAAATGCCAACTCAGTTGAATCAGGTCCATCAAGGCAAACATAGTCAAAGAGACCTATTGGCATGAGAAACGTCCATGCACATGAAATAAACATTATCTGTGAACTAAGAGGTTATCTAGAATTAAGAGGTTATCTCCTAAGCAAAAATGTTGCAAATTGATAAGAAGATGGAGTTTGATTTCAGGTAGGACAGAATCGAGATCAAGGAAGTTGAGATAAACTCAAACTCTTCCACCAAGGAAGAGTTGTATTAGAACTGAACGACAATGTCTCAACTACTAATTCTATAAAATGTTGAAGCATTCCTGCTGAAAAAATAACGCACAAACTCAGAAGTGAAACAAGAACTGAAAGCAAAATTACCAAAGAAATTTGGCAAGCAGAATCCTTGTGCGACACAAAAGCTACTTGAACTAGCTAGAAGAACCAGTTCCATCTGTTGTCTTTTGAGTCTAGTTTTTTTGTAGTAGGTGATTACATATTGTATCTTTCAGCATTATCAAGAATCAACTGTAATAGGTACACACTATTCAAGTTAGAGGTAACTTGAAGTTTGTCGCAAATAGCTAGAGGCTAGTTTGCCACAAAGGGATTAGAGTTAGTCCTTAGGTTTACAAAAGAGTTTATTTTGTAAATGCTGTTTGGCTCGTTGACATAGTGAAGAGTTAGGGAAAATCCTACTGGAAAGTAGGCCGTGGTTTTTTTACCTTGAGCCAGGTGTTTTTCCACGTAAAAATTGTTGTGTTCTTTAAATTTTACAATTACTTTTCCGCAAACTGTAGAAGTTGGAACACCAAGAAGAACCAGGTTCTTCTATAACGACATCACTCGAAAATTGGACACCACACAAATCACCCCCTTCTTGTGTGGTATTGACGCATAAAACATCAGTATGCTAATTTATTCACATAGACGTTATGATGAAGTACCTTCCGAGACAAGTTTAAAACTACTTGTTGAGATATTAAAATTTAGGCATGCATCACCTATATCAGATGTCGATGTACTAAAATACTTTCCTTCTGAAATGAAGATAAAGTGACAAGATCTACGTTTTTCCCTGCAGTAATAAGATAAAGAGACGAATGAGTATCTAGTTGGGAACTTGAGCATTTCTGATGGATCCTTTGATTAGTTTGTTCTGTAATAACATTGTCATTACATGTTAAGGATTTTTACATTTGGTTGCCTGGGTAAGAAGGAAAAAAGGAAGAAAAAGATAAAAAAAGAAACAGAAGGCAGAACAAAGGAAAAGGAAACTGACGAAAAAAAAACAAAAGAAGAACTTAGGGAAAAAGAAAAAATTGACAAAGGCACAAAAATGGAGAGAAAAAAAAGTTCTTTAAAAAGAAAAGTTCTATATCTTTCAAAAAAAGATGGCTCACAGAGATGATGGAGTTTGAATAGAGGTTTAGTTTCGAGTTTTGGGTTCGCGCTACAGTTGCTGTTTTTCATCAATTTGTAGTAATTGATGGATCTTCTTTATATTATTGAAAGCTTCTACAAAGGTTCTTATCCACTATATTTATGTCACGACCCGAAAACCAACCCGATCTTGATGACGCCTATCGTGATACTAGGCTAGCCAATTCACTATAAGAAACCTTTCGTTTGATTAAATATTAACCAGTATTTCATAAATCTTCCATTTTAGCCATTCAAAACAAATAAAGTTAGGTAAAACATTAAATACATCCCCAAAACCCGGAGACATCAGTCATGAGCAACTAAAAGAAAATACAAAATCTGGTACTGTTCCCTTAATACAAATAAGTCTGAGAATAAACGAACAAGACTAATAGGAAGGAGAAAGGCAAGGTTGCGGACGCCGTGCAACCTCCGAAGTGCTCCAACAGAGTAAACCAGCTCTCACTCAGCCCTGGCACCTGAATCTGCACACAAGGCGCAGGGGTTAATGTGAGCACACCAACTCAGTAAGTAACAAGCCCAACCTGTGGACTCAGAGGTAGTGACGAACTAAACCTCCATATTTATGACAGAATAAATGTACAGGAATTTAGGCGTGCTTTCAGTTAACTAAAAAAATCAAGTGATAAGATAAACACAGTTCCGAGCAGTTTAACATATATACCTCGACGTATCCTACATGCCAATGCATCAATAGTATGAAATGCACAATGTACTCCC
Source organism: Nicotiana paniculata (assembly GCA_005239505.1). Taxonomy (NCBI): domain Eukaryota; kingdom Viridiplantae; phylum Streptophyta; class Magnoliopsida; order Solanales; family Solanaceae; genus Nicotiana; species Nicotiana paniculata. The sequence continues at coordinate 1,844 of MDKI01068346.1, read as the reverse complement.
ACTCTCAAATACTCGTAAACTCCGTACTATATATGGCTCGCATGGCTTAGGTAAGATCCCTCCCAGAATATATACACATCAGATAGAAGTCACTCAGTACTGAGGAAGGTCGATCTAGCCCTAAGGAGAAGATCCATTTCTAGATGATGATACACCTCACAACCACTTAGTACTGTATATGGCTTAACGGCCCAGGGAAGTTCCATCCCAGAATACGTATACACAGTCACTGACCTCAGTCGCTCAGTACCGATGGAAAAAGGCCAATCCAGCCTCATGGAGAAGATCCATCTCCAAGCATAAGCACTTCGTACAAGATCCATCTCTCAATATCACTGCACTCACTGGGGGTGTGTTACAGACTCCGGATTGGCTCCTACAGCCCAAGCGCTAACATAAGCCAGATCCAGGCATAATCAATATAACATGCTGCGGCGTGCAGCCCGATCCCATATCTGTCACACAATATCAGGCTCTCGGCTTCACTCAGTCATCACTCTCCAGTCTCGCTTATATGGGCTCACAATGCATGAACTAGCCCAAATCAATGATATAATGTGCAAAACAACAATTACCGAGACTGAGACATGATATGATATGCAATGACAAGACTGAATATATAATATCAATGAAACACATGAGATGACAGAAATGAACGACCACTCGGGTTTCAACAACATCAGCGTGAAGCCTTAACATAATATCTAGCATGATCTCTAACATGTTTGCATTAAGACGACCACTCGGGTCTCAACAGTATCGGCGTGAAGACTTAACATAATATTTAGCATGATTTCTAGAATGTTCACATCAATCACATTGACAGAAGCATAAATATCAACAAGAGAGAACCAATAAACGGTGCCACGGAATGAACCAGGTCACCAGTCACACGGTGCACGCCCGCATGCCCTTCACTTGGAATGTGCATCACCCAATTCTAATCACATAACACGTAGATCGGGGCTTCGAACCCTCAGAACCAAGATTGGAAGCGTTACTTACCTCAATCAAGACAAACTCTACTCCGCAATGCCCTTGCCGCTTGACTCAGCCACAAATCGCTCCGAATCTAACCAAAATCAATATTATATCATTAATATATACCAAAGGAACGAAGCCCACATCAAAATTATCAAATTGCATCACAAATCCCAAATTTGGCAAAACCCGACACCCGAGCCCACGTCTCGGAATCTGATAAAAATTACAAAACTAGAATCCTTACACTCTCGCGAGTCCATACATACCAAATATATCATAATCTGACGACAAGGGAGAAAGGACCCCTCAAATCCTTAAATCAAAGTTTCAAATTTCCAAGCCCTAACCCCTTAATTTTACTATTAAATCCCACAAATTTCATAATTATTTAACTGAAAATCACCATAGAATCGACTGTTAGGTTCAAAAACATTACCTCAATGCGTTCCCCTTGAATCCATCTTCAAAACCCCTTAAAAAGCTCCAAACCCCGCCTTCAAAAATGGTAGAAATAAGAAAATTCGAGTAGGCTGGAATTTATATACTCTGCCTAGGGGTTTGATGCGAGACTAAATTACATAGTTTAACATGTGATATACCTTACATTTTATGCGCATTAATGATAAAATTACACTTGTTATGTGCTTAATGGAGTTTATTTCATGTGTAGGTGAAGTGGAGATGGAAACGGAGCTAAAAGGATGCAAATACGTCGAAAAATACGCGAAAGGAGACACCCGGGCGATAATCGAGCGACAGAACCAAACAACCTAACCCTACCTGGCGTTAGCCAGGCATTAGGTCTGAAACGCCAGCCCTACCCTGGTGTTAGCCAGGCGTTAGGGCTGAAACGCCAGCCC
>MDKI01213018.1:0-13998 GCA_005239505.1 Nicotiana paniculata | reverse complement strand
TCCTTATCGAATTTAATAACTCTTATCGAATTTTTTTAAAAAGACATAGGAGTAATATACTTAATGTAGTATAGATTTCCATGATTCCTGCAATTTTTTGTTAGTATGCCTAATATTTAGGAGTACTATTTTTACTTTTCCTACATAAATTTTTCAAGAATAAGAAAAAATGTAGCGTGGTATTGAAAAGTCGAAAAGGTTTTAAACTAACCAATTTTTAGTTACTTCCTTTTCTTATTATTTTATATATAAATTAATATTGACAATTTTGATGTAACTTTTTAATGATTGTATTGATTGGAAGATGATGATCAAACTATATTATAAGTGTGAAAACTTTTAGGTAAAGTTAGTTTACTAAAATGTAAATAAAAAGCTGAATTTCTATTTTACCCCACTTAAACATAATTTCTTTAATATTTTTGTACCAAAAACCTACCTTTCAATAATGATGAATTAAGTTTTACAATAATGAATCCGGTAAATGGGTATAAAAACGGTGGAATAATTTTCTTACAACAGCCACTTAGTAGCCTATTCAATGCCTTAGAATTGCTTTTCATCTTTCTATACCTATTCAATGTTGGAAAGTTCTTTTCAACTTCCACGACTAAATTTTTTAAAACTTACGAATTGCCAAACTATTAAACTATTGACGTTCTCTTCAGCAAGTTTGATATCCATTCTTCTTCTTCTTCTTCTTCATTATTCATCTTCTGATCTTCAATGTGATGCTCTGTTATGCGTCTACGTCATGGATTTTTGTGATATTGACATTTTGCTCATGTATCAACTCTCTTAACCATATAAGCAAGCAATTATTTCCGCCATAAGTTTAAGTTTCGCAATTCTTGCAACGCATAGGCTGTCACGACCCAAAATTCACTAAGGTCATGATGGTACCGGACACTATTGTTAGACAAGCCAACTCTCAATAGATAATTAAAATTCTTATTTTAGTATTTTGAAAATCGTTACTTTTTATTTCATTATAGAAAGATCAATTAAAGTTACCGAGTAAACAACGATGTTTTAAATAATTCAATCGACAAATACATCCCAAAGTCATCCCAGAACCCGGTGTCACAAGTGCATGAGCCATTTCTAAGAAAATCAAATGAAATACAATAACCGTCCAGAATACAAATGGGATAGTAAAGAAAGTACAACTCAATACTCTGAAGGAGATTCTGCTGGCTACAGGTCGTCTCGAGATGTGCAACTCACCTAAGTCCCCATATCAACCATGCCATGGCGCCAAGCGGGGCCACCGGATATATATGTACCTGTGCAACAAAATACACAACAAGTGTAGTATGAGTACGAAAAACAACATGTACTCAGTAAATATCCCGCCTAACCTCAAAGAGGTAGTGATGAGAGGTCGAATTTGACACTTGCTAGAGGTCAATTTTAATAAAATCAAGGGTGACACTAAACATGGATATCATAGATAATTAAAAAATAGTGATAGGAAATAACAACCTCTTCCACATTTACAAAATTTAAATGTTCGTCATTTCAGTCGACAACTTATAATTCAAGGCCAGTAACAATTAATAATCACAGAAAGTACTCAGCAAATATCATGCGCAAGTAATGCCGAGGGTCGAACGGCTCAAACCAACGATAAATATAAATTGTGCACTACCGAAGGGTCGAACGGCCCGAACCATAGATGCATCTATTACCTCGCTCGCGAATCGGTCATGCGACGCGGTCATATATAAATAATAGAGTTACCCCGCTCGCGAATTATACATGCGACGCAGGTACTCATATAAATAATAGAGTTACCCCGCTTGCGAATTATACATGCGACGCAGGTACTCATAGATACACACATTCAAAGAGTAAATTCAGACTTTATCAGGAAAATAATTACCCAAGGAAGTGATATTCTCTTTTAATGGTCCCGAAGATAGTATTTAAATATTTTCTAGAAATTCATTTGCCAAGTTCGATAAGTTTTAGACATTTTTAAATTTATCAGTAAAGTTACAAGTACGACAAATAAAATATGCATTTGGGTCCTAGACTACCCGGACATAGGCATAATAGTAGCTACGCACGGACTCTCGTCACCTCGTGCGTACGTAGCCCCCAAAAATAGTAGCACATGATTGATTATTTTACCTATGGGGACAATTCCCACTTACAAGGTTAGAAAGGAGACTTACCTCGCTCCGAAGTTCCATAACCAACATTCCACATCCTTGCAATGACTCTAGTCAATGCACAACGCTCCAAAACCAGCCAATAATTATTCAAACCCATTAATATATACCCAATTACTCATTGTAAGCTGATTAATAAAAATTCCTAACCCCGAACGAAAAGTCGATAAAATCACCCTTGGGCCCACGTGCCCGGATTCCAAAATATTTTGAAGATAAAGATTACCCATAACTTACGAACTCAAATATATAATTATCTTTCAATTTCATGCCCAAATTCACGGTCAAAATCCAAAAATACAAATTCTATGTCTTCCCACCAAAACCCCAAATTTCTAAAAATTTTCTTGTTAAAAATCTATACATAATCAATGTATTTAACTCAAGGTGGGTGGGGATAGCTTACCTTGCTATATATGATGAAACCCCCTCTTCAAACCCTCCAAAAATCGCCCAAGCCAAGAGAAAAATGAAAGAAAGTGGCCAAATCCCGCTTTTAAAATAATACACTGCCCAGACGCTGCACCTGCGGCCTCGCAGGTGCGGCCCAAACCTCGCACCTGTGCACTCCCCTTGCCCGACATGGATCCGCACTTGTGTCTCCTTTTCTGCATCTGCGCCTTCGCAGGAGCGGACACAACCTCACACCTGCGTCCCCAGCCAAGCCAGTACTTTTTCCACTTCTGCGACACCAAGGCCGCTCATGAGGCTCCGCACCTGCGGCCAAAACCTCGCAGGTGGGGTTACACAAGACACCAGCAGCCTATCCTTTCTCGAACTTCCAAATTCGATCCGATAACCACCCGGAATCAACCCGGGTCCCTTGGGACCCCGTTCAATCACACCAACCAGTTCCAAAATATAATGCGGACCTGCTTGAGGCCTCAAATAACGTTGAAACAATGGATCGCAACTCTATTCAATCTTTATGAACTTTGAAATTTCCATCTTCTACATTCGATGCCGAAACCTATCAAATCACGTCCGATTGACCCCAAATTTTGCACACAAGTCACATTCAACATTACGGACATGTTCCAACTTTCGGAATCCGACCCCGATATTAAAATTTCCACTACCGGTTCAATTCCTCAAAACCTTCAAATTTCTATCTTTATCCAAATGACTCCAAAATGACCTACGGACCTCCGAATTCGCTTCCGATCACGTTCTTAACACCAGAATCACCATATAGATCTATTCCCAGACTCGGAATCCCAAACGAACATCAAGAACATTGAAATACACTTCAACCTATACTTATGAAATTTCTTCTAAAATACTAACTTCCACAATATGCACCGAAACGCTCCTGGGACATCCAAAACCCGCTCCGAACATGCGCCCAAGTCTGGAATCATCGTACGAACCTGCTAGAACCTTCAAATCCTGATTCTGAGGTCGTTTACTCAAAAAACCAATCTCAGTCAATTCTTCCAACTTAAAGCTTTCGAAATGAGAATTTTCTTTCCAATTCGACTCCGAACTTCCCGAAATTCAGTTTCGACCACTTTAGGTAGGTTGGTTACTATCGTAATGAAGTAGTACTATTGGGTGGCTGATGAACTAAGAGCTAGAACTCTTCAGTCATGGTTGTCATGCTTTGGTCTTTTTAGTTGAAAAAACTAAGGTTGCAAGAATTCTAAGAATTGACCTCAATACAACTTTTTAATGGCCTTGAGGTAAATACAATGATTCTTGAAAGGACAATTTTGTTGTCTTGATATGCACAAGCTTTCTGATAATTCTCACATGATAATACTGTTTAACCAAAGAATTGGATTCTTAATCAAGGCTATTTTAAGAAGTACTCGGGCTTATGATAACCAAAAAGATTAGCTAATAATATGATTTATACTTGTAAATAAGAAAGCAATAGGATAACATAAAAGTAAGTATATTTCAGTAGTGGTTCGAAAATTTCCATACAAGTGAGATTTTACTCCCTTTTATAGGAAATTTCTTAATATAACGTCTACTCTTCTTAATGATTGAGAATTAGTGAATATTTATATCATTAATGTAGCGTTACAATAGTTAATCATAACTGTTGCGTGAAAATTCTGTAACGTTTAGCTCATTGATTGAAGATCTGTGAATCTACCCTTTATTCTGCCTTGGTTCATTTTGACTGTGTCTCTTCAACTTCTCGATTAGAATGGAGCTTGCGCTTCTAATTATCTCGTGGGTGTTTACCCCGTACCTCTTTGCTCCGTAACTCTTTCCAAGATTTCATCCACCTGTCGCCCTCCCATTGTTCCACGTATACTGCTTTGTCATCCAAGATATTACACGTGTAATGTCTATTTTTTACCAATTCATATAGTCCCCCCACTTACCATTTATATATCAATTGAATATTTGGTAAGTGGATACACATTTATGGCGGGAATTTCTTTCTGCCGTTTTACTCGTACCATTGCATCTGTCTCTGAACGTACGCGTTGCTTGTCACTTCTATTAAATGCATGTGCCATGTGGTGATTCCAGATTGGTTCTGTAATTCATCAGCGCACTTTAGGGCTTTTTGCGGCTGCATCAGTCACGAAGTGACAGTTTTAATAATGACTTTCACATCAGTATCTTTTCATTTTTTGACGGTTTCCTTCGTGTATAAATACTCATTTTAGCCTTTGCTTCTACGAAAAACTTCTAACTTTGTTTTGCTGCTTGCAAGTCCTTATTTCATGCAAATATGTCTTCTTTAAACCAAGACCCCAAAAAAGTAATAATAGTCGATGAACTATCTCCTTCTTTTGCTCCGATCCGGAGTAGGAGGGGCGGTAGATTAAGGAGTTTGGGCTCAACACCTTCTAGAATGTCTTCTTCTTCTCAACGTAACATTACTCCCCCACCAACTTCTAGGGTTATTGTTACTCCATCTTATTCTAGGGATAGAGCTTCTAGATATTTCTAAGAGTAGAGAGTCCAGTGAACCACTTCGCGAACCAAAGGTAGATGAGATAGTACCCGCTGAATTTTCTTTCGTAAATGATAGTGAATCCATAAGAAAAAAGCTTTCTTCCATGACGTCTCATGATCGCGCTGATCTTTACCCTACTGAAATTATTGAGGGTTTGATTTCTCTTGTGCGCAGAGACTGTTATTGGAAATTTGATTTCCCGGTCTTGGTCCCTAGTGAAAATCAAAGGATAACTTCTTACAAAGAAGGCTATTCTTTTGTATATACCTACCCTTTTACTTTGGGTTTCAGGCCTTCCATCGACCCTGTTATTATAGAGTTTTGTCGATTTTTTAACGTGCGTTTGGGACAAATCAGTCCTATCGTCTGGAGGGCAGTAGCATGCCTCAGATATTTGGCTAACTTAGCTTCACTTCCTTTTACCTTTTATCATCTTATTCACCTCTACTCTCCCAAGTTATTCCGCCAAGGAATCTTTACTCTTGTGGCTAGGAGTAAGAGAGTTTTAGTCAATCCTGATGATGATAAAAATAGAGGTTGGTATGCCAGGTTTGTTACTGCCTCTACAAGTGGATTAGTAGGTGAAGAAAATTTACCCTTCCCTGAGAAGTGAAACTTTGCACTTAAGTTTTTGTTTACTCACTTATTTCCTTATTCTTGATAGATGTTCAGTACCATGACTGCTTTTTGTCTTTTTTCAGCAACCATGGGAACCGTCAAGGAGATTTCCGATTTCCGTGGTTGGGTAGAAAAATTGTTGTTGATCGCTCCAATGGAAGAACGTTCTTGGAAATACCTTTCTGCAAGGTTTGGTTGGAAAGTAAAAACCCATGGTAGGTTTTTTTTACGTTTACCTTTTCTCTCTTTTTTGAAATTCTCTAATCCCTTTTGTTTGCTAGGGTTTCCCGCTTGTGGTGTCACCGCTGCTGCTATAACTACTTCGAAGCTCTCTTTGGCCAAGGCTCAAGAAATTATCTTACTTCTTCGTCAAAAAGGAAAGCGGATAGGACTCAAACCTTAGAAGATGAGAAGGAGCAGGAGGAAGGCTCGTTGGTTCGTAGGCCACGAGCAAGAAGAAGAGTCATGTATGATGACGAATCTGCTCCCCTTACTGGTCCATCTTTCGTGCCTGAGCCCAGTCATTCTACCCTTGCATACTCTGAGGAGGAAACTTCTTCTGCAGCCACTGAGTTAGTTGATCAATTGTTCCATCAAGGTTTTGGCTAAATTTTAGAGGAGACGCCTCTTGCCATCTTTCCTCCTTCTGCTCTAGTGGAACTTCAGTCGGTCGTGCCTGTTGCGGTTTCTACTTCCCTGTCTGTGCCACCCGTGGCTCTTTCATCTACCCCTACTACCGTGCCTTCTATTATTGAAGTAGGGTCTTCTAGCAATGGAGATATGAAGCAAATTATGATCGAGGTTCCTGCGGAAGGTAGCCTCTTAAAGAAATCAGACCAGGCAGATTTGTGGTTGAAGCCTTTGATTGGCCCGGTTGAAAAGTCAAAATTGGAAAGTCATAGCTCATTAACGTGGATGAATGAGATTGTACACTCATCTTTGAAGGTAACCTTCCTGTTATTTCTTCTTAACACTAGCCTTGGCTGTATCTAATTTTCCTTTTTTTTTGTAGATCACTCTCATTGGTACATAGTTGATGAAAAGGATCGTACATACAGAGCAGTTAATGAATGACCACCATACCGAGGCTGATAACTGGAAGGAACAATTTGCGTGGCTTCAACTTGATATGGAAGCGGTAGAAGAGGAAAAGTTCACCTTAGAGCAGCAGGTTAGAGTAATTGCAGTGGAATTGGCCATTGAGAAGGCTTCATCAAGTCAAGCAGGCAAGGAGTCTTCCTTTGCAGAGCAGCTTTCCCATGCTACTGAAGAGATAAGAAGCTTGAAGGCTTTGTTGGACCAGAAGGAGGCTTATGCTGGTGAACTTGTGCAATCACTTACTCAGTCCCAAGAGGACCTCCGTGAATCTTCAAACAAGATTCAGCTTCTGGAAAGATCTCTTGCCCCTTTGCAGGCTTCTTATGACGCTATCTTGGTTGAAAGAGATGAGGTGAGAGTCGCTATTGATCAATGGGAGAAATATTACGAGGCTCTTGATGATAAGGCAACTGTTAATGTGAGTTGGGCTTAATTGAATGCCCGGCTTGACACATTGACGGAAATGGGCCAAGAAAATTTTGACTTAGAAGCTGAAATTTCCATGACTAAGGAGACGATTGAAAAGTCTTGGCAAATTCAAAATTTTTCATCACCTGAAGTTGAAGTTCCAATGGGTGATGAGATCGTGCTTGATGAAGCTGTTGCCCAAGCCTCGCCATCTCAAGCTTCTCCTCCTGCTGATGAAGATAATCCTCCCAGTGCCTAGTGAAAGTTTATCAACCCCTCTCTTTTTCGTTTTTGGAACAATTGATAGTTACCCCGGTCCCATTTGGGGTGGAGTTTGGTTTAGTAAGTCCCCAATGACAACTTAGGGCAACTTTGTATAAACAAATTTGTTTTAAACTAAGTTAATACTTAGTTTTTACCATTATATAATATTAATATTTACATTTCTTAGCATGACTTGTGTTTTTTCGAGTTTTCGTTTTACTCTTACGTGTTTTCATGCTTTACGTTCGGGTTTTTGTTTTACCCCTTTGGCATTTAATTTTTCATTAAAAGATGCTTCAGTATTTCGTGTCTTTTTGAAATAAGCACGATTTATAAAAGAGGGCCCTTTTATGAAAGACACTTAATTAAGAAGACGTCTCAACTTCATAATGGTGTAAACATACAAAAGAGAGATAGGAATTCACATATTTTTTTCGAATAATGTTTTGCATAAAGTTTTTATATTATTCGAACTCTCTTAATATTTTACATGTGTTTGAGCATCGTCTATGACTCTTTCATTACTGTTTTCATTTACAACAGGTTTTGAATAAACACGGGGGTATGAATTTCTTCCCGTAACTAAATTCTGCCTTTAACCTAAACATTCGTTTATTTTCACGAGTATGTTCTTTGTAGGTTTCTGAATCAAGCTTTGTATTTTTGTCTTTGGCTCTTTGATTCTACTCGTATTTTGATTTGTTGGGAAAAATGGATCTTCAGACTTGAACTTTGACTCTTTTGATAGTCTTCTTTGCCTCTTCCATACTGTATAGTCCCCCAAGTGTTTGAGCTTTAAAGAATGAAATCTCGAGCACTTGACTATTCCTTTCTTGTGGTCCTTTTCTTGAAAGGAAAAACATACGGGACTCAAAGGTATATAGTTTATATGATGACTGCTTAACCCTTTGAAACGTCCATCAGAAATTTGTAACACTAGATGGTCTTTTAAGTTTTTCCTCATGTCTATTTAGGTCTAATATCATCATCTGGTTATGGGTTAGATTTTTGCCTATCATCTAAAATGGTTAGTATAATTTTAACTATTCTAAATAAAATTGAACGTAATGATACCTGACTGTGGGTATTCGTTTTCCGTATAAGTAATATTTATTCAAGTGAACAGCATTCCAACTTGTTGGTAAAATTTTGCCATCCATGGTTTAACTCATAAGCACGTTTTCCAGCAATACCACGCACTTTGTAGGGTCCTTCCCAATTTGGATTTAATTTTCCTGCTCCAGCCTCCTTTGTCGATTGAAAAACTTTCTTAAGGACAAAGTCTCCAATTTTGAAATACCTGAGGTGAGATTTTCTATTGTAATATCGCTCTACGATTTGCTTTTGAGCTTCCATACGTATTAAAGAAGCTTCTCTCCTTTGCTCAAGTAAATCCAGATTTGTCCTCAACTCGTCATTCTTTGTTTCTTCTGTTGCTGTTGTGAATCTCATGCTCGGTTCACCAATTTCCACTAGTATTAGAGCTTTTGAGCCGTAAACAAGCGCGAATGAGGTTTCTCCCGTGTTTGTCTTTGCAGTAGTTCTATAAGCTCATAATACTGCCGGTAGTTCTTCAGGCCAATTTCCCTTAACTTTTTCCAAATGTTTCTTCAGATTGTTAACAATGATTTTATTTGTTGACTCAGCTTGCCCATTAGCCACGGGATGATATGGTGAATAAGTGATCCGTTTGATTTTCCAACTTTGGAAGAATTCTGTGATTTGAGAGCCTATGAATTGTGGGCCATTGTCACATACAATTTCCTTTGGTACACCAAAATGGCATATGATGTTTCACCATATGAAACTTTTCACTTCTTTTTCTCGCACCTGTTTAAAAGCATCTGCGTCCATCCATTTTGAGAAAGAATCTGTTAATACAAGTAAAAATCGTACCCTTCCTCTGGCTGGGGGTAGAGGTCCTACTATATCCATTTCCCATTTCATAAATGGCCAAGGTGATACAACCAGGTGTAGTAATTATGCGGGCCGACGCATATTGTTAGCATATCGCTGACATTTATCGCATTTAGCTATGAAATTTTCAGCGTCTTCTTCCATGTTAGGCCAATAGTACCCTACCCTGGTTAGGGTTTTGACTAAGGATCTTGCACCTGCGTGGTTCCCACAATGTCCTTCGTGTACTTCTTTCATCACGTACTCAGTTTACTTTTGGTCCAAGGCACCTTGCTAAAGGACCTCCAAATATTTTGCGATACAGAGTGTCACGAAATAGGAAGTACCGTGCAGCTTTTCGGCGAAGTGCTTGAGCTTCTTTCTTATCTTCAGGCATGGTACCATTCTGCAAAAAATTTATAATTTAGTTCTCCAATCCCAGGCTAGATTATTAAATGTTACCTCATTCTTGTCCTAGTCAATTGCTGAATGAAATAATTATATCACAATAGCATTGTCTTTATTCGTTACATCGGTAACTGCTACAAGATTAGATAATGCATCCGCTTCTGCATTTTCCTCTCTAGGTACTTGCATAATCTTCCATGACTGGAATTGCTTCACCAGGACTCGTTCCTTATCCAGATACTATTGCATTCGAGTCTCTCTAGCAGTATAAGTCCCCTGCATCTGGTTCACCACTAGTTGAGAGTCACTTTTGATCATGATCTGCTCAATTGAGAGTTCTCGTGCTAATTCGAGTCCTGCAATGACAGCCGTACTCTACTTCATTGTTAGTAATGAGATAACATTTAATAGCTTGCCTTATCTTTTCAACCGAAGGTGATATTAAAACAATTCCCAACCCGGCTCCTTTGATATTAGAAGAGCCGTCGTTGAATATAGTCCATATTCCTGGATTATCTCCGGTAAAGATTTGTAACTCTTTTTCTACTTCAGGAATTAAGCTAGTGTTAAAATCTGTGACAAAATCAACTAAAATCTAAGACTTTATTGCAGTACTAGGTTGATAGACTATGCCATATTCACTTAGTTCTATTTCCCATTTAGCCAGTCTACTTAACAGTTCTTGGTTATGAAAAATATTTCTCAAAGGATATGAAGTTACAACAGTAATTGGGTGACACTGAAAGTATGGTCTTATCTTTCTAGCTGCCATGATTAGAGCCAAGACTAATTTTTCTAGATGAGGATATCTAGTTTCAGCATCTAGTAAGGACTTACTTACATAGTAAATAGGAGATTGCTTACCTTTGTCCTCCCTTACCAAGACTGCACTTACAGCTATTTCTGCCACAACAAGATAAATGTATAACCTTTCCCCTTCCTTTGGTTTAGACAGTAGTGGGGGATTCGATAGATAAGCCTTCAAGTCTTTAAGAGCTTGTTCACATTCTTCAGTCCGTTCGATATGATTCTGCTTCTTTAGTGCTGAGAAGAATTTAAAACTCTTCTCTGAAGATCTGGAGATGAATCTTCCTAAAGTTGCAATCCTACCTGTTAATCTTTGAACTTCTTTTTTGCTCGTTAGAACATCAGGTATTTCTTCAGTAGCTTTAATTTGAGCAGGACTTACTTCAATGCCTATATTTGATACGAGAAAACCCAAAAATTTACCTGTTTCGACGCCAAAGGCGCATTTTTCTAGATTTAAATCCATGTTATACCTACGGAGGATCTCGAAAGTAGTCGAGAGATGTTAGAAATGATCTTTTGCCTTTGTTAACTTTAACAACATGTTATCAATGTACACCTCCATTGTTTTCCCCAGATGTTCCTGGAACATCTTGGTTACTAGCTTTGATACGTGGCTCCAGCATTTTTCAAGCCAAAAGTCATGAATTTGTAACAATAAGTCCCCCTATTTGTAATAAAGGAGGTTTTTTCCTCGTCCGAGGGGTCCATTTTTATATGATTTTAACCAGAATATGCATCTAGAAAGCTTAATAATTCATGACTTGTAGTGGCATCAATCATTTGATCTATGTGCGGTAATGGAAATGAGTCTTTTGGGCATGCTTTATTCAGATCTGTATAATCTGCACATACTCTCCATTTACCGTTCTTTTTAGGTAGCACTACGGTATTAGATAACCAATTAGGATATTTTACCTCACGTATTGAACTGATTTTTAGGAGTTTTTGTACCTCTTCATCGATCACTTGATGTTTGAACGATCCCTGCTTTCTTTTCGTTTGCTTGACAAGTACGAAGGATGGGTCTTCATTTAGCTTATGAGTCATCACTTTTAGGGGTATACCTGTCATATCTTAATGGGACCAAGCAAAATAATCTGCGTTAACTTTTAAATATTCAATTAACTTACCTATTTTGGTCGGGCTTAGCCTTGCTCCTATGTGGATTTTGTGCTCAGGCTTAAGCTCGAACAGTGGAACAGCTTCGAGCTCCTCAGTCGTTGTCTTGATATTTTCATTCTCTTCTGGTTCATGAATAACATCAGGTCTGGAATCCATGTCTATATGTCTTGATGTGACATCCGTGGTGATTTGATTCACTGTGTCTTTATCATTTCTTTCCGTGTCTATTCGAGTTTCTCCCTCATCTTTTGATTCCTCTGCTATTTCTTTTTTATTGGAATGCATCACCGAGTTGATGTTTCTTGAAGTCTGCTGATCACCTTGAATTTGCTGGATTCCTCATCTGGAAGGGAATTTGATTACCTGATGCAGGGTGGATGGTACTGCATCCATGTCATGGATCCATGGTCTCCCCATGATTATATTATAAGCCATATCAGTATCTATAACTTGAAATTTCGTTTCCTTGACGACTCCTTCTGCATAGGTATTAAGCTCAATTTCTCCTTTTGTTATGACAGTAGAGTTGTCGAATCCGGACAAGGAACATGCTTTTGGAATTACACAGTCCTCCATTAACATCTCTTCCACAACCCTCAGCAAAATGATATTGACCGAGCTACCTGGATCAATCAATACTCTTTGTACGTTAGTGTCATGTATAAGTAGAGATATTACCAGTGCGTCGTTATGTGGAAGCAGTAATCCATCAGCATGAGTTGTCGAATGAGATGTTGTCAGCCTCCAAAGTCTCACGAGTCTATTTCCCGTGGGTCACTGTGAATTTGGACATCCTTCTTGCTGAAGTATAAGTTACGTCATTTACTTCCTCTCCTCCATTTATCACATTTACAGTTCGCTTCGGAGATGGTTGTTTTTGGGGATCCTGCCTATTCTTCATATATGCCTATTTACCTTTTTCACTTAACAGTTCTGTTAGATATCCTTGTTTTAATAAGTGTTCTACCTCACCTTGCAATAACCTGCAATATGATGTTTTGTGCCCATGATCATTGTGAAATTCAGACGAGAAGTCTGGGTTCCTTTTGTTTGGATTTGATCTCAGTTTTTTGGTACATCGAACTTTATCACCCATATTTCTTCATACTGTAATTAATTCGGAAGTACTTACATTGAGACTGTACTATCCAATTCTTGTGTTACCTCTATTTCGCTCATCTCAATCCTTTCTGGATCTTGATGATGATGAGCTCGAATATTTATTCGATGGTCTATGATCAGACCGTGGGTTTTCAAATTTGGAACGAGCCTCTCATTCCGAAGGTCCCATGTATGGATCGTACCTGTTTTTTCCAGTTCCCCTTTCTGATTCGGAGTGCCTAGAACTCATCCTGTCTTCTGCTTTTGATTGGGAAATAGTATCTTCCTCAATTCGTAATTTGGTGTTGTACCAGTTATAAACATCGTTCCATGTCGTAGCTGGGAACTCTCTCAAGCTCTCTTTGAATCTCCTTGTGGCTTCAGAGTTTTTATCGTTCAAATTACTTGCAAAGGCCATAGCTGCCCAATTGTCAGGTACTCTTGGTAGAAGCATCCTTTCACATTGAACCTGTCTACGAATTCACGAAGCAACTCCGTATTTCCTTGTTTTATTTTGAATATGTCTTCCATTCTCTTTTCCACTTTTTGTGCACCAGAATGTGCTTTTATAAACAAATCTGCAAGCTCAGCAAAAGAATCAACAGATTTTTTGGGCAACCGAGAATACCATGTTAATGCTCCTTTGGTGAGTGTCTCTCCAAACTTTTTGACCAACACAGATTCAATTTATTGCTTGGTCAGGTCGTTGCCTTTTACTCCTGTGGTGAAAGCAGTAACATGATCACGTGGATCAGTTGTCCCATCGTACTTTGGTATGTCAGGCATTTTGAATTTCTTCGGAATTGACAAAGGGGCTGCACTTTGCTTCCAGGGTTGTTGAGAGTATTTATCAATATCAATACCCTTGATGACAGATAGTACTCCAGGATTTTGCTCGATGCGATCATTTTGTTCCTTCACCTGTTTCTGCAATGTTTGTATTAAAGATTGTAAATCTAAATTATTAGACATACCTGGTCTTCCTCCAAGTGATTCATTTAGAGTGCCTCTACTTCTTGAATTTTCTAATCCAGATTAGGGATTTTCTACAATCGCGGTGTTGTTTGGAGGAGGCGTAGGTGACACAGTTGGTAGCCCCCTCATGAAAGATTGAAGAGCTTCACTCACATATTCACCAACCATCTGCTTCACAGGGTCTTGTTCTCCTGCTTG
>ML308685.1:11564-31443 GCA_005239505.1 Nicotiana paniculata | reverse complement strand
AAGTCCTACTTGATCCTAGACTGAATGAGCTCGATTAGTAGAGTAGTACACTACGGGCAAGCCTATGGTTCATCTTTTGTGGCATATGAATATTATTTCTGAGCGTGACTGAATTCTTTCTATCTTGAGTTCCTAAGTGTTCTTTAATTTCATTGTGTGTGGAACTAGCTCTTTGATGGCGAGGGCACATGATTCATGAAGGAAAGGTAATGTTGTTGACCTCTATGTTAGAGTAGTGACTGGATTGTGAATAAAGCATGGTATATGTGAGTCGATTATTGAGGCGAGGATGTCACACCTCTGTGATTAAACTGTTTTAAAAATTCTTGGTATAACGCGCTAAGGGATTTGCTTAATAAGTTGTGTTCATGAGTGTAGTTTAATTGCTCAAGGACGAGCAAATGTTTAAGTGTGGGGTGTTGATGTGTGTCTAGAATTCATGGTTTAACGCATTATGTGCCTTACATTTTATGTGCGTTAATGATAATAATACACTTCGTATGTGCATAATGGAGTCTATTTCATGTGTAGGTGAATTGGAGATGAAAGCCGAGCTAAATGGATGCATAAACGTCAAAAATACGCTCAAGAGTCAAAAAAGAGTGAACCCGGCTATAGCTGGGCGTTTGAGCTGTAAAGCCTGGTCATACTAGGCTTTAGCCGGGCGTTTGGGATGTAAAGCCTGGTAGGACCAGGCGTTTGGGGGGCGTTTTGGCCATAAAGCCAGGCCTGGACAAGCGTTTGGCCTGTAACGCCTAGTCCCTGGTCCGGCCCAGTCCGAGTTTTGAAGATTTTAAGTGTTTCCCGGATTGACTAGAAGTATCCTACACGTTTAGGGTTTGTCCCAAACATTAATAGACCCAAAAAAACCCAACTTTGGAGGGGGATGCCATTAGAGACAAGAGAAGCTTGTGGAATACTACTCACAAAGCAAAACATTGATTTTTACATCCTTTATTCATTACTCTATAATTTATTTATGGAAGTTATTTTGGATTCGATTATTATGAGCATGAGTAGAAAATTTCCTTAATCTAGGGTTTTGGTGGAACCCGTTGGAGGATGAACTTATTGTGATATTAATATAGTTTGGTTGGTTGTTAATCTCTATTTGTTCAACTGAGTTCTTGTTGTAGTTAATTGAAAGGATCCTCAATTAGCTGTTCCTATTTATTATGTATCTACTTGAGAGAGAGTGCATATTTAGGTAGTTGTTTGAGCAACATCACTCTGAAAGTATAGACGAAAGTCATAACCGAGCGTTTAGAAGTTGGATTAGAAATAACGATACTTCGGGTGCAATCTAAAGTGAGCTGTAATGCAATCTAGCTAGCGTAACTTGAGAGAGTGCGTCTAGTAAATTATCATAATTACTTGAGAGAGATTTATGGTAGATAGAGTGTTCATGATTGATAGAGACAATTAATCAAACTATAAGAAGTATCCAAGAAGGAAGTCCACCGATGGGGAAAACCATAACCTTAGACCTTTATTATAATTGTATACACCATATTATTAGTTAATCATTAGTTTATTAATTTTGTCAGTAGAAATAGTAAAACATTATCAATTGATATTCAAAAGTCTTGAGAAAATTGATTAAGTAAAATGTGCATATTCTGAAGGCTTGATTGGTAAATTCCCTGTGGGATCGACTCTGGGCATAATACCCCGGACTATATTTGCAGCGCCCGTTTAGTCTTTCTATAAGACATAGTTGAGCGTGATCAGAAATCAAGGCCATAGTAATCTTTACCAAACGGTGAGTCATATACGGCATATCGTCAACATATAGTTCAATTAGATAAATCCACATTTCCTTTCCATTACTTGCTTCACAGCATTTAGCACTTAGATGCATTCAACAGTTTTATTCATTATCATTTCTTTCATTTTGCAGCACATCCTCTCATACCGATGTATTCAACATTTAACGAGCTTTGCACATGATAGAATAAGCAACAAAGAATCACCTTTTTACAGTCTCACATAGCATGGTGGTATGGAAATCAACTAGGACAATTAGAGAACAGAGTCTTACGCCTCAACACATTAGAACAATCGATTCACATATGCATAAGCCAGAAACTCTTACCGAATGCTCGGACACCAACAAGGTGACTCTACGAAGATTGAAGTTAGCCCTACATACTTTCAATCGGAATTCCCCTTTAATTTTTTTTATCACAAATCACCGGACCGTCTAGCACCTTCAATCTATTCCATAATGTGAAATATTTCACTTAGAATTAGGAACCATAAACATAACTCGAACTCATTTAGGCATTTTATCGAACGCTAGGTGACTCCTTAGATTACTAACCCCCTTATTGTGAATAATTACCCAAACTCTTTTCCCTTTACTAGATTAGGGAGTTTAACTTCCGCATGCAAGGTATCGGCTTTTATCCCCAAGAATCAATTTATGTGTTCTACCCTTTTTAGCCAAAACTTGAGAATTAAAAGGAAATGGGGTGGGGACTCACCTCTTAGAGTGAAGAAGATGACAATTACTCGATAACTTCCAGGCCCGAGTGATAGTGAAGAATCAATTTTTTGGGCGAAGATGGAACCTTCTCTCTCAAGAACTCTCTCTTCCCTCTCTCTATTTTGTTCAGAAAATCGTTAAAATAGAAGGGGGTAGGTGTTTTAATGAAATGGGGATCGGGTATAAAAATTAGAATTTTAAATGTCCCGAAGCAGAAATGCGGTCAGGAATCGCATTCCTGCTATGCGGTCCGCATTCCTGTCACATAAATTGCTCTCAAATGGGCCAAAAAGAAACCGGACTGCCCAGGTATGCGACCACTATGCGATCCACATACCTGTTATGCTATTGCACTCCTCCGCAAAAATGGAGGTGCAAGAATACGACAGCTATGCGGTCCGCATTCTCAGCGATCGCATCTTGGGCCACATAGCTGTCCTCAAATTAGACAGCAGACTGTCCATGTGTGCGACCACTATGCGGTTCGCATACCTGTTATGCGATCGCATAACAATGCAACTTTGGAAAATTTTATCTTTTAAGTCACGGGGTACGTTTTACTCAAAAAGGGTCCGTTTTAAGAATTTCTACAGTTATAACAACACGGGGACCTATTTGGGCATTATTTTTAGCCATGAAATTTTACGGGTCTTTACAGTGCGACAATGGAAAATAATTTATCAGCAGTAAAGTAACGAAGTTACTTGAATATCATAAAATAAAAAGGATATTATCGACGTCGTATCATCCTAGTGGGAACGGACATGCCGAATCGACAGACAAGACCATCATTCAAAACCTAAAGAAAAGGTTGAATGATGCTACGGGGAAATGGAGAGAAATTCTGCCCGAAATTCTTTGGGCTTATCGAACAACATTGAAGTCCAGTAGGGGGAAACCCCATTCTCCTTAGTATATGGCTCTGAAGCCTTGATTCCAGTTGAGGTCAGGAAACCCAGTGCCAGATTTTGACATACAATAGAAGAATTAAATCAAGAGGTTATGAATACTAGCCTCAAATTATTGGATGGAAAATGAGAAGCCGCACTCATTCGAATGGCTGCACAAAAAGAACAAATCGAGAGATACTATAATAGAAGAATCAGCCTTCGCCACTTCAGAATTAGGGACTTAGTCCTAGGGAGGGTCACCATCAGAACTCGAGATCCTACCGAAGGGAAACTCAGCCTAAATTGGGAAGGACCCTATCACGTCCTCGATATCGTTGGAAAGGGATCTTATAAGCTTGGAAAGATGAACGGCAAACAACTGCCGAACAATTGGAACATATCACTTCCCAAATGATATTATTACTAAGGTATGACTCTCTCCCTTTTTCATTTATATTCGATACTAACTTATTGCAGGTGTTCTATCAAAGACATCGAGACCTCAGATTTTAAAGCACATGATTGCACTCTTTTTCCCTTAGATCGATTTTTGTCCCAAATGGGTTTTTCGATGAGGTTTTTAATGAGGCAACAATTATATGTGCTACCTGGGGACAATTCAACAGTATCTAAGGCTTCTTTACAGTCAACCTCGAATACTGTGGGGCATCACCCTCGGATGTTATGTTTTTGAGGAAAATACTTCGTGTCAAAAGGGTCTCGATAGGGAAACTTTGTAATGGGCCAAACGGTCAAGTGAACCGTGTCCATATAGATCAGTCGAGCCCTAATGGAAAAATATGTAAGCATGATAAATTATTCAAAGAATCATTTTTCCTTATCAAATATATTACAGTCGAGCCCCAATGGCATAACATGTACGCATGTATAAATTATTCAAAGAAGAATTTTTCCTTATCAAATATCTTGCAGTCGAGCCCCATGGCAAAACAAGTACGCATGTATAAATTATTCAAAGAAGAATTTTTCCTTATCAAACATCTTGTGCCTCAAAGAAAATTTTCTACTATGCAAGCTCCATGCTTGTGATTTTTGTGAAAGATGGATCAAGGGCCAAATACAAATACACCTCGAACACTCAGGGACTGTCATCGACAATCAACATGTTCGAATTATTTAAGCTCGAATCCATAAGACTTCAAAGAGGCACCCCTCGATTTATAGGCCAAGGTCATCATTCTCGAGGACTAATGCTTCGAACAAGTTCGAAGTGTTGCGGAGAAATAAGCCCAAGAGGCATACCCAAAGGCTACAACCAAACTAATGCGGTTCAGAGACGTCATAATCCCACAATAAAAACAGGCCTTTGAATTCATTAAAAAGTCGGTTAAAAAAGGCTACCCTCAACAAAATATTCAAAAGGGATTCGATGAAAGCAGACCTCGAAAAACCTTTAGAGGTATCAAATTATGCTAACACAAACATGCTATGGCAGAAAAAGCAAAGGGATTTCGATCAACATCAAACCCTCAAAAAACACAATGGGTAAAAAGTATGTACAAAGGCATAAGAAATTTTTACCAAGTCTTTAAGCTAAAAGAGGAAAAAAATACCCATCCTTTAGAGGCCACATCGGCTCAATTTAAAGAGCCTAAGGGCCGATACACTTAGAGTTTGAAATCATGTTCTCACTCAATTCGAACTTAAGGGTTCCACTATTTCAAGCTCGAATAAAAACTCACTCGACTAAAGTTTAAGGACTCATCATTAATTGATACAAACCTTAAGGGGTCTGTTCTGTAAGTTCGAACCTTACTCGAACTCGACTATTGTGGCTTCGATAAAGCCACCCAAAACCAAAATCTCGAACGTATCGTTCAAAGCATAGAAGTGTGCTAAAATTTTACAAGGCACAAAATATGTTTGAAGATAAAAATTGAAAATGCATTAAAAGGAAAATTTTCTTTCTATATATGAAGAAAAATGTGCACAAAAGACCGACAAGGGTCTTACAAAAAGAGAAAAGAAAAGTCCTAACTCTGACTGGGGTTGACCTCTTCATTGGGGGCAACTTCTCCTTCGGGCCCCTCACCATTGTTAGACCCACCTTGGATGCCCTCATCATCATCATCTTCATCATAGGAGGAGGCAAGCAACATGGAATCAGCTTCAAGCACCTTACCTTGGGCTATCTCCCCAGAGAGGTCAAAGCCTCGAGCGCGGATTTCTTCGAGGGTCTCCCTCCGGGATTGGCACTTAGCCAAATCATTACTACACCACTATCGATCAGAAGCCTCCCTCAATTGTGTTTGGACAGCCTCGGCATTAGCCAGATACATGGCTATGGACTTGTCAGCCAAGACTTTTGTCTTCTCGACTTCCACCTTGGCTTTAGCAAGCTCGGCCTCGAGCCCCTCGATCCTTTTGGCCTGGGCTGAGCTTTTCTCTTTAGTGCTCTGAAGTTGAACTTCGGCCGATGACAGTTTGGCCGAGGCAACCTCTTTTTCCACAACAAGGCGGTCCATGTTCTCCTTCCACCGATCGCAGTCAGCTCTAACTTGATCGACTTCCCCTCAGAACAACTCGATCCTTTCAATCTTTTGCTGCAACTGAGATATTGAAGTGTCAGCCTCCACATTTGGATCGAGTATGTACTTTTTCAAAAAGATAGTTGCCTGCTCATTCAGCTCGGCCTATTACTTACGAGCCTTGGACAAATTTTCTCAAAGGTCCTTTAACTCATCATCCTTTTGGCTGCAAAGAAGCTTCAAAGCGTTGCTCTCATTTTCTAGAGCTCTGCCTCGCATTGGACGAGGTCGGAATGACACTTAGTAAAGGCCTATACAAAAAGAAAGATATAAGTCAGACTTAAAGAAAGAAGATAAAGAAAGAGGAGTAACAACAACTAATGCTTACCCGAGATAGGAGACATTGAGCCTCTTCGAAGAGAATGGAAGAATCATTAAGGTCGGAGGCATCATCGACACCAATAAAGCAATACCGAAAGGGATCCCCTTCACCAGAGACTCCGCCTATGTCGGGGGTCTTCATGTCCCGAGCCTCTCTTATTGCCTCCTTAGAATAAGTCGCCAGAGAAGGCGAATGACCTGCTATCATTTCCCCGAGCAAGTCACTCGGGGCGCTCTGATCAACCCTCGGGGTTTCAGAACCGGCCTCGTCTGGTATGTTTGTGGATGGTCAAGATATGATCTCCACCTCAGGAGATTCAGGGTCCTCACGCGAACCTTTATTGGAAGCCTCCTCATCACGAGGCTTGATCGCAGCAATCACCTCCGGATGTGAAGGTTTGGAGGCCTCAACGACTTTCCTGGGTCGAGCCACTAGTGTCGAGGCGCCACTTTCTTCTTCTTCTCTTCCTCTTCATCTCTCAAGATTCGAACCGAATCCACAGTGAGAGCGATGAACTTCCTCCTGATCCTTCGAGGTTTGGGTTTAGGGTCCTCGGACAGCGAGATCCCCTTCCTTTTCTTGTCTTTCCCCGGCTTCGGAATCGGGGACTTGGCCTCTTCCTCACCACTCAGGGGCCTCAAGATTGTGTTTTTGGTCAAGACTGCACAAAATAAGCTTAGAAATAAAGAACGGTATGGAAAGTATCTCGAGTATAAGAAAGTAAACCCTTACCATGGTTCTTTTCCTCCCATCTGCCCTTTGCCAAGTCACGCCAACTGCGTTCAACATGGGAGGAAGTCGAGGACAACTTCCGAACCCAGTCTTCAAGGTCGGGGACCGCGAGAGGCATCCAGGCAACGACTGCATAACAAATAAAATGTTACATAAAGCAAAAGTGTAGCAAAATCGAGGGGTGCGACCGGCGCTCAACCGAGTAAACCCGACTGAGCAAGCCTGATAGGTCTTATTCTACCCAACTTATTCGTGAATAAAGAGGAGGTGAACTCCACTTATCACACTTTGTAAATACATCGTAAACAACTTTCATTTTTGTTTTCATTAGCAGTTTCAGCCATAATAACCAAATTATTACAATTATTAAATATGAGGAAAACATATTCGCCAAATACGAACATTTTCCAATCCAATTCCAATACCCGACACCACCCACAATCTATCTACGGAGCCTCTAAATACAACTGAAGAGAAATATGGAAATGCCGGCAACAAGGCCCCGACTATACCTCAAATGAAAAGTACACGATAACCCAATGACACAGGACCCCGAAATGAAGTGGGGATCACCAAGTTAGCTGGAAGGAACATACCGCTATCGCTGATCACTGCCGCCTACTGTGGAACCACCTGCATCCATTAAAGATACAACTCCCCCGAAAAAAGGGACATTAGTACTGTCGAATAGTATTAGTATGTAAAGCTAAAAATCATCTTTCAAAATAGAATAACCATACAAGAAAAGGAAATCCATATAAACAATCGAGTCACAATCAATAACATAGAAATGCCCAAGTGCAACCTAACGATTGTCAACATACAGGAGTAACACACATCCCCTTAGAAAGATCAATTATGCAATAAGAAGCATTCAAGCATTCAATGAGAAACATAAGCACCATCACAACATCAATTAAGGAATCACACAAGCTTTCAAGAGAATCATTTTAACTTTAGCTTGTCCATCACTAGCATTAACATCTCATCTCATAACACTGCACAAAACCAGGATGTGTGCGGCGTGGTGTCCGATCACGGCCGGATCGGCTAGGCCGTCTTACTCAAGACATTTCTATTTTCATCAATCATATCATTTATCATTGTACACATATATTTCAAGTCTTCCAATGCTAGTGGCCACAATCGCTAATTCATACCTAAAACTAGGCCCCATTTCATAATTCAATTCATTTCCACATATGTCACATCAATATCAATTTCATCAACAAGTCATTCGGTAGAAAACATCAAGGACACATGAGAGAAAACGCGAATCATTGGATATAGAGACTGTCACATTCCTTTGCCATTTAACATATTTTCCATAACATCAATACTTCACCGAGTAACAACATAGCATCATGGAAGCATTGGAATTCATATGGCACATAAGGTCTTACAATATATATACCTTTGAAATGTTATTTCCTTCATCAATCAAGATTAAGGCTTACACAATTTATAGGGGAGCACTATAGAGGTTCGATTCCTAAGAAGAGGGGTTTTTAGCCATACATACCTCA
Source organism: Nicotiana paniculata (assembly GCA_005239505.1). NCBI lineage: Eukaryota > Viridiplantae > Streptophyta > Magnoliopsida > Solanales > Solanaceae > Nicotiana > Nicotiana paniculata. Next base: position 22,936 of record ML308685.1, on the reverse strand, counting down.
AAGAGCTTTTAGAAAAATTCCACTTTTAGAAGTTATCTTAAGTAGTTGAGTCGAGGCTCATCTCGTAGTCTATTTCATATATGCATATACTCATTTCATAGGCATCTCTAGGCACAATTATATATGTTACCCACACTCCTTTTCCCCAGTCCATTTAATTCGTTTTCAAGTATCTTTATAGTCTATCATCGTCTAAACAAACTCAATCAAGGCATTTAGTACACATATGGGCATCTAGGAGTAATAAGTACATCGAGTTTTCCTCACCCAATTGGTATACTAGTTTTCTTGTAGATTAATACTCAAAGCCGTATCATTTTAATAAGCAAATCATACTTTAAACCTCTATCTTTTGGTAATAAGCTCATTCAGAATAATCAAGTTTATAAGTTTATACGGGATAACCCGGAACGTCGAAATTAGGGATTTGAGCCGATCATACTTAGACTTACGGAAACATTATGGAATTCAATTCCGAGAGATGAAGTTTAGCCAACATACCTGGTTGAGCTTTCCTTAAGTTTCTACAATACACCAACACCTCTAGCAATAATAATCTATAAGGAGAAAATAAAAATCGATTAACACTACTACAAATAAGACCTTTAGCGGCAATACAAAATGGCTTTAGTGGCAATAATAATGGCCGCTATATCTTTTACCGGCCATTATCCTTTTGCCGCCGAAACTGGTGTCCGCAAAGCGTTTAACGGTTATTCTCGCAAAAGCTGGTAAACGTTATCTTTTATTGGCGCTAAAAGTTATTATCTTTAACGGCAATTATTTGCGGCAATTATAATGGCTACTAAATCCAATCCAAAACGGCTAGCCACTACATTCAAAATAATTTCCGCTAAAGCAATTGTTTGTTACAATTATAATGGCTACTAAGTCCAATCCAAACGGCGAATTATACTTCTATAGCATCTATTTTTTATAGCCGCTAAACTAAAAATAATTTCCACTAAAAGTTCGTATCTTTAATGGCAATTATTTTGTGGCAATTAAAATGGACATAGCATCCCTTCTGAAACATTTTAGTTTGCCCTTTTAGCTTCCATTCTAATGGCTAATATGCTTAACTAATTTGCCTCTAAAAGTCAATATCTTTAACGACATTAGTTTTACATCAATTATAAATAGTTTAGCCACAATTAATAACAGTTACTATATTCGTACATAATATGACTCAAATAATAAAATATATTAATATTAATTAAAAAAAATATAATATATCTCATTAATCTTAACAAACAAAAGGAAGTACTAATCAAAAACATTAATATCACAGTAACTTAAAACATAAAAATATATTGTTTAAACTAAATAGCTAATGTCATTATATAACTAATCCAAATGATGGTCTTCAAATGATTTCCACAACTTTTCATCATTTTGAAATCTTTCACCCGCTAAATTATCCAACATCAAACGGTATGACCTGAAATTATAAAATAATTGTGTCAAAAGATAAAGTATAATGTGTAAAAACAACTTGAAGATTCCATCACTGTTAGAGTAGCCAACTCCCTCGCCTAACATCTATAAACAAAAATAACTAAGCTAAAATATGAACGTTTCAATCAAATTGATTAGAACAGACAGGGAAAAAGGAAAAATAAAGTAAACTTAAAGCATACTTGAGCATATTATGCACGAATGTAGAAGAAAACAAGTCTCCTAGTACACCACTTCTTTGTAAAAAAAGAGTCAAGAAAATCTTTGCAACTTTTGCAAGGTCTCAAGGGGACTTACATGATAATCCCCAGAATTGGTAATGAACTTACTTTGGCATTCCCTCAGAAACTTTCCCTGATATTATCATGTATTTCAGTAACTTCTATTATGCAAAACCGCGTTACGTGATCTATACCTGTTACTTGATGTTAGTCTTACGGGAACTGGGTTGTATGAATAGGCGTTCTGGCTTTTTTAGGAGAGCCACAGAAGTATCCGCAGCACTAGAATGGATAGAAGACTGCAAGGTAAATGAAAAATCATGGGTTCATGTGCAGATTTTGGTAGAGGAAGCAAGGCCAGTGGAACCAACTCCTCCTGCTATTGCCCCACCATCTTTGTTCAGTAAGGAGAATGGCATCTTTCCAGTCAGCTCAGTTCTTTCCAACTAAGGTTTTAAGGCAACGTTTATAGAAGCTAAGAACTCTCAAAAAATTGTACTTGAGCAGACTAAGTCTCCTTGTGTTTGCTCACTTGATGGTGTGGTGAGGTTGACAGAGGTTGGTACTACTACTGCTAAGCAATTCTCGAATGACCAGAACCAGGCGACTAAGGGTGCAAAAATAACTGTTGTTACTGCTGAAGTTGGTGCAGAAACAGTTGTTACTGCTGATGCTATTACTGCAGCTGATGGAGGTAAATCTGGGAAGCTACTACTGTCCACAAGGAATGATAATTATGTCATGAGAAGTCAAGCTTCAATGATGGAGGATAGTGATGGTCGTGGACAACATGACCATGATCTAGCTCGTGTTGTGTTGTCAAGAACCAAAACATGGGCTGAACAAGTAGAGAAAGTTGAGGACGATTTTGTAGAAGATAGTAAAGAGCACGAGGATGAAGTAGCTCACCAAAGGATCTAAACAACAACACTGTTTCAACTTCTCCTAAGAAGAAGTTGAGCCCGTTGGCGCTTGCTTTTGTGCCTTCAAGCAAGGCTATGATTTCAGACCATGATAGGGCACTTTTAGATGCTTTGGACAGTCCAACACCGTATAAGGATGCTTTTGTGATTCCACAGTTAAACCTATTGGAAAAGTGAATGAAGGGGTTGCTACTAGGTATTTGACGCCAAGGTATTTGAATCAGCTGTGCAAGCAGCTCCTTTAGATGCTACTGTAGTTAGTGTTCGGCAAATTCCTAATTCCAGTAATGTACTAATACTAGTAATGCACTAACAAGATTTTCTAATTCCAGCTATTCGAATTGATAACTGTAGTAATTATTTCCATGAGGCACTCTAGTTCAAACTAGCAGAACAAGAACACACGTTATATAAGCTGATTTACTGTCACGTCATCACATATTGAAAAAATCAAAGTACTGCAAAGAGCTTCAAAATGATTGTCTCAGGAGTTGTCCTACGAAAATCTTGTCTAATTTGTTGAAACCAAATATGTACATCAAATCATAACCAAAACAAATTCACAAAATAATGCTCTATAGTTCAAATAGGAAGAAATTAAGTGGTAAGTTAAGTTGGCAAGAGAGATACATAAAAACGATTAAGTCGACCGGATGGTATAGTTGGGAAAATGGTAGTTTCTCCCATATTTTGGACAACACTCCATGGAAGAATATGTTACAGCTCAAGTACAAATGAAATGAACTGTATAAACAAGATCCTTCAACAAATGTGACAGTGTCAACACAAAAATAGAATCACTGAAAGGCTTTCTAACTATAATAACTAACAACCAAGGAAAAGCCAAGGATCAACAGGTTACTAAAATAACTTCTAAACCTGCTGCTTCTAACAGGAAAGAGGAACTTGGTAGAAAATAGGAGTTCCAACAACTTTAAGCTTTTCTTATTGACATTAATACTTTTAATGATCAACTCAAATTTCTGCACTTAGGTGGCCTTGTATTTAAAATTGACATATAGTTATCTAGATGAGCCAAAGAAAAGTTGCTATTTACCAAATACAAGATCCAAGTAACTTCTGGTGAACTTCTCTTTTACAAACACTCCTACACCACAGCTCTTGGAAGCACTGTCTCACCTCCCCATAAAGTCTCATTTTAGGAGCAGATAGGCTTGAAATGGTGTGGCTTTTCAGGCAGTAGAATGTGGGAATAAAAGAAATACCAAACAACAATCATCCTGCTTTTGGATTTTATTTCTTCCAGTTGATTTTATATTTAAGCTAGTGAAATTGTTCTACTGCACTTAATGCAATAGACGTGATATACCATTTAATATTGGTATAGTCATGGCTCTTGTTTGATTCAAGCTATTCTGGTAGGGGCTGTTTTGAATAGCTTCCTACCAGGAATCCTGGTAAATGAGGAGGCAACAAAAAGGTCATTGCAAGATGACACATCACAAAATGTTGAAGAAGTACAGAAAATCATAAGGTACCACTTTAATGATCAGAATTTACTGTGGCAATATTTTACACATCCATCGTATGACATGGACTGTATATCTTATGAGCGGCTCGAGTATGTGATGACTCGGTTATTAACCTTATGATCAACAAATACTAGTATGTCTTGTACTTCTAAAAATTCTCACAACCTTTGCGACATCAACAACAGTGAGGGAAATATAAAAGCAGGAAGCATAAAAGGTAAGCCTAAATACAACAACAAATTAATAAAAATCAAAGGAGGAAAACTCAAACAATAACGACGAAGGACAAAGATGAGTAATACCATGAGAAGGTTGAGCATTTTCAGCAACACTAGGCATCCTTGATGTTTATGGTACTCATTCATGTCCACTATTGGCATCAGGGATCTAATAAATATTAACATGTTAGATAGCAATACTTTTATATGATTAGAATTTCATTAAAAATGTCTAAAGCTTATGAAATGGAGTTACCTGTTCACCTGAGGTGCCATTGCTACTTTGAGGCATAGATGCATCAGGAGCATATCTGCGCATGAGTTGTCTCATTTGGAGTAATTCTGATTGCATCATCTCCTGATTTGGTTTCATCATATTCATTTCTTCATTTTGTTTCTCCTTTAACTCGATTATCTTCTATTCTAACTTTTGTATAACCTCATTAGAAGAATCATTTGCAATAATATTTTCTAAGGAAGACCTACTACCCCACAAAACAGAAGGAGTTGGACCAAGTCCTAAACCACGAACATACCCACCTTTTTCATTTTCCAACATCTGAGAATACACATCACCTTCCCAAGAAACACTACGAGGAGGTTGCTCAGTAGATCTCTCACTATTGCTCATCCTTTCATTTATCATTTCTTGACCATAGAATACACAACAAATCAATTTTGGAATTCATGAGCAGCAAAAAATGCACATTGTTTGACGGAGTCATCAAACCAAGAAAAATAAAAGAAAGAGTAGATATTACGATTGTCTTGATAGAATCATCATCCAGTGGCCTACCATCCTTACGTTTTTTATGAGTTAATAAGAAAATTTCTGCTCGTGTAAGCTCAATCCCATTTACAGCCTAATACAATAAAAATAATATCAGATATACGTGACAAAAAAGGTTTAAGATATTATAGTTTGTAATTTTCACAAGTTTACTTGCTCATTCATCAAGGTAGCAATACTTTTGGATCCTCCTGTGTGAGGCATCATTTGCTTGGCTCTATTGTTTCTATTTGCTTGAGTACATCTCTATCATTGAAATATTAAAACTATATCTTATAAATCATAAATAAAAATTGAGCATAACTAAAATAAAAACTCTATGAAAATGAGCAGATTAGGAGAATTTTCAAGGTTCATACCTTAGCTTTATCAGAAAGCCAATAAGAGACAAGACCACTCCTGTAACGACCCGACCGGTCATTCCGTGAGATTAGCCCCATTTTTCCCATTTCTGCTTTATCATATATTTCTTAGCCTATTTATGTTGTGTTGGGTCGGTTGGTTCGGGTTCGGAGTGGTCGTGGTGAGAATTGAGACACTTAGTCTCTTAAACTAACTTAATAGTTGAAAAAGTCAAATGAAAGTTGACTTATTGGTAAACGACCTCGGAATGCAGATTTTATGGCTCAGATAGCTTTGTTAGGTGATTTGGGACTTAGGAGTGTGTTCAGAATGAAGTCTTGATGTCCGATGTAGAATTAGGCTTGAATTGGCGAAAGCCAGTTTTTGGCGATTTTCGATCGGCAGTGGAAATAGGCTATAGGGGTCGGAATGGAATTCCGACAGTTGGAGCAGGTTCATAATGTCATTTTGGATATGTGTGCAATTTTTCAGGTCAATCTGATGTGTTTTGGTTGGTTTCGGCATCATTGGCGAAATTTAGAAGTTTCAAAGCTCATAGGTTTGAATTTGATGTAATTTTGAGTTTTTTGTGTTGTTTTTGGTGTTTCGAAGGCTCGACTAAGTTTGAATGATGCTATGGGGTGTGTTGGTATGTTTGGTTGGGACCCCGAAGGGCTCGTGATTCATTTCGGATGGTTGGCAGAGGTTTGGACTTAGGAAATTTGCATCATATAGCTGCTGGTGTTAAGCTCCTGATGTGGCCGCACTTGCGGATGGGCAGCTGCAGGTGCGACGCCGCAAGTGCGAAGGTCCATACACATGTGCGAAAAGAGGCTAGGCGGGAGGAGTCCGCAGGTGCGAAGAGTTGGCCGCACCTACGAAGCCGCATGTGCGGAAAAGGGACCGCAGGTGCGAAAATTGGACTGTTAGTGGGTTTTTGCAGGTGCGCACCTGGGACCGCAGGTGCGGGTCCGCATGTGCGAGGAAAGGTCCACAGGTGCAGATTAACTGGGCAGAACAGTATAAAATGGTGCCTCCGCGAAATTTTATTCATTCTTCCATTGTTGCATGCGAGTGGAGCTTGTTTGAGAGCTAATTGAAGAAATAATTTGAGGTTCTTCTTGGAGGTAAGTTCCCGGATTATTAAACTCATTTCTATGCTAATTTGTTCAGATTAGGCTTGTAATTTAAAGAATTAAAATGGAAAAAGTTGGGAAAAACGGGGAGGAAGATTGGAAATTCTTTTGATGATTTGGGTAGGCAATCGTGGTCCGATTGTGGTGTTCTTGGTATGTGTAGAAGCGTGGGAGGACGAGGATTCTAGTGATGTAAATTTTATTGAATTCCGAGACATGGGTCCGAGGCTTGGGTTTGGCCGAATTTCGAGAATTTTGTATAAATTGATAGTTTTCGATTGGGTTGTGTTCCTTTAGCGTATGTTGATGAAGCTAATCTGGTTTTGGTTAGATTCAGAGCAATCGGGAGCCAACTTGAGGGGCAAGGGCATCACGGATTAGTATTGTGTCTCGGTAGAGGTAAGTAATGGTTATAAATCTTGTCTTGAGGGTATGAAACCCCGGACTTCATATTTCTCACTATTTTTAGCATGGCTCACATGTCGGATGACGAGTATGTGGAGCGCACTAATTTTTGGATTGGACTTGGTCCTCTCCGCAACAACTATTGAGTTGCGTATTTTACTCTAAATCATATGTTAAATTGTGATCTAAAGACAATTGCTAGATATGGGCTATAAGCCATGTTTGGGGCCTCGTGCCGACTTGTTTAGACCCCTTAGGGGATTTTTACTGTTATTTCCTCACTGTTGATTTAGGATGACACTCATTCATGTTGTGCTTAACTATTTTTGAAACTCAGCCTTATTTACACTATTTTGAGATATGAAAATGATGTTTTGGGTCGAGTACCCCATTTTACTTATACGCCAGAGGGGCTTTTGAGAGGCTCTTACTGAGTGAGGCCCAGGGCCTGATTGTGAGGATATGATACGCCATGAGGTGGATTGATATTAGCGCTTGGGCTGAAGGAGCCCCTCCGGAGTCTGTACAAACCCGTAGTGAGCGCAGGTACCTACTGAGTGCTGAGTGCTGAGTGCCGAGTGATGAGTGATTAGGAGGCATGAGTGACAGTGAGGTTGCCCGAGGGGCTGATACTGAGTGGCTGTAAGGTGCTGAGTGATGTTCTGCCCGAGGGATGATTTATGATTCATGTTTCTGCCCGAGGGGCTACTTATGATTTATTTTATTTTTAGACTAAATCTTTCGATTATTTTTATTTCTGAAATTGTTGGGAAAACACATTTTTCAAAGGATTTTTCTAAAGTTGGTTTTAAAGCATGATGATTTCATATATCTATGTATATACTGGTTGGAAGAAAAGGTTGTGCTTATCGTGAATTGATGATATTGATTTTTATGTGTTTCTTGCCGCTTAAATTTGATTCATTCTCATTACTATTGAGTTGGCGTACTCACATTACTCCATGCACCACTGTGTGCAGATTCAGGTGCAGATACCGAGTGTTATCCATTTATTCTATGCGGAGCCGGAGTTCGGGATATAGAGGTAGTTGTTGAGCGTCCGTAGCATCTCTGTTTTCCCTTATTTTGTTGTATCTAGCTATTCGTTCGGAGGTTTTGTATTATAATAGTAGACTCGTTAGTATATTTCTTAGATGCTCATGACATGTTGACTCCGGATTTTGGGGATGGTTTAGACTATTTAGCTATTTATTTCGCCTAATGAATTAAGAAATTCTGTATACTTTATGAAATGTTGAAAATGGTTGGGATTTTAGAAAGAAACTGTAATTTTGTGATTGTGGGCTAGCCTAGTTCCACGATAGGCGCCATCACGGCCGGTTTAGGATTTGGGGTCGTGACAAGTTGGTATCAGAGCCTAGGTTACATAGGACTCAATGGTCATGAGCAGGTTTAGTAGAGTCATGCCGATCGGTACAGAGACGTCTGTACTTATCTTCGAGAGGCTGCGGAACCCTTTGGAACAATCTCATTTTCTTGAATTCTATTGTGCTATTTTGTTGATTTTGGAAATCTAAACTTCTGTTGTTTCCTTCTCTCACAGATGGTGAGTACTCGCGCTACCGATCAGGATGATCAGCCACCAGCTAGACCAGCGAGAGGTCGGGGCCGCGGTCGAGGCCATGGTAGAGGTAGGGGGCCAGCCTGTGCAGCAACAAGGGCAGCACCAGTTGATCTCCCTACTGTTCAAGGTAAGATTCCCGCCACAGATACTCCAACAGGGCAAGCTCAGGCACCGAAAGTGCCTATTGTTATTCCAGGTCTTTAGGAGACCTTGGCCCAGATCTTGACGGTGTGTACCACCTTTGCTCAGGCAGTTGCCGCTAATTCTCAGGCTGGGGGAGGCAGTCAGATTTCAGTTGCCTGGACACGTGAGCAGGGTACTCATGGCCAGCAGACACAGGGGGCGGTTCCAGCCCAACCAGTTGCTCCAGTTCGGGACTTCGTGGTTCCGGCTATACTAGAGGACGACCAGCGTAGACTGGAGAAGTTTAGTAGACTAAAACCCCCGATTTTCAATGGTGCTGAGGGCAAGGATGCCCAGGGTTTTCTGGATATGTGTTAGAGGATGCTGCGTACTGCTGGGATTTTGGAGACCAATGGGGTCTCATTTGTTACATTTCAGTTTTCTGGTGCTGCTTTCACTTGGTGGGAGTCTTTTGAGAGGCGTAGGACTGTTGGTTCAGCACCCCTCACCTGGCAGCAGTTCTCCACTATCTTTTTGGAGAAGTATGTACCCCAGTCACACAGGGAGGAGCAACGCAGGCTTTTTGAGCAGTTGCGTCAGGGAGAGATATTAGTGATGCTGTATGAGATGCGGTTTTCGGAGTTGGCTCTTCATGCTACCGAGTTGGTCCCTACTGATAGGGAGAGTATTAGGAGGTTTATAGATGGCCTTACTTATCAGCTCCGCTTATTTATGACCCGGGAGAGAGTATCAGATGCTACATTCGAGTAGGTTGTTGACATTGCTCGAGATATTGAGTCAGTTCGCCGCCAGGAGCGGGAGGAGAGGGAGGCCAAGAGGTCTCGTGGATCCGATAGTTCTAGTGATGCTTCTTCTAGGGGCATTTTCAGCAAGGTAGAGGTCGTTCATTCAGGCCTCCTCAGTCAGTCTACCCAGCTTATAGTGGTGCATCTTCGGGGCATGGTCCCCGTGGTTCTCAGTTAGGCCGTACTTCATTCGGTGCCCTCCCAGCTCAGCGTACAGCTCGAGCACCACCAGTTCAGAGTTCTTCTATGCATAAGTCTTCCAGTGGCCATTCTGGTGCCAGGGGTTTCTATCATTCCCCGCCTCCAGCTCCAGGGAGTTGTTTTGAGTGTGGAGATTCAGGAACATGTGGAGGCAGTTTCCCCGTCGTCCCGATGGTTTTTCTCAACAGAGGGGCCATCCCTCGACTTCAGCTCTAGTTACTTCACAACCTGCCCAGGTACCCAGAGGTGGTAGTCAGTCAGCTAGAGGCCTCCCTAGAGGGGGAGGTCGAGCAGGTGGAGTTCAGGCCCGTATGTATGCATTTCCAGCTAGGCCAGATGCTATGGCCTCCGATGCAGTGATCGCAGGTATTGTCTCAGTCTGCTGCCGAGATGCTTTGGCTTGATATTTTCTCTCGACCAATTATTCTTCTCTATTCGAAATTCTAGGCCATTTTTCTTCAAGTTTTTGCATCATCTGAATGTTGACATAGTGTCATAGTGAAGATCTTGCCTTGTGTCATCATCATATCTAGTATGGTAGTGTCCTCGCTCTATCTTTGTTAAGGCTTTCACTTTGGCCTAGTGGTCGGAATCGGCAAGATTTTTGTTTGTTTTGCGAGAATCTCCCTCTTTCCCCGACAGGTTATTTTATGAATTTGGTCTGCTCAATTACTTTTAAACACTATTAAATCTCCATCGAAGTTAGGGACCATCGAGCCTTCATGTAGCTGGACCGTGTTACTTATTCTTGTTGCTCATCTTGTTCTTGAAGGTTGTTCTTATTTTGGTTATAAGGAAGACGAGCATTTTTTCTCCTCCTTTGGATTGCATAATACTTGTTTAAGTGTCGTTATATGTTAATTGCTCCATGTTGCTGCGAATCCAGCTGATTTTTTTATGTTTGTAGTGGCTCCACTAGCCGTGAAGCTATTGAGTTACTCTTAAAACCTCAAGTTCTTTTTTTTATTAGCTACTCTGACATACCCAGCCTTCCCCTAGTTGTTGACCATCCTCGGTTCCAATCTCAAGGGCTGAAGGAACATCATAATTATATCCTTGGTATCTAGAAATACAATTTCTTTTATCAATGGTGATCCACCCTAATTCTGTACCAATTCCGCCGAATCCAGAAAATGGGATAGATGTAACAATACCTTTATTTTGTAGCTAACTAGTTTTCGGTCCTCTGATATTACTAGAGTTTTCAGTATTCTGACATAAATAAACAAGGATATGGGATTATAGGTGGCGGGGGAAAGCCAATCCATCCTCTTACTTTAACTACGAGCCTGCTTCATTCACTATCGGTTATACTATCCCTTATCAATCCTATTCCCTTAGAAGCACTATCCTTAAAGGTTGAACTCTGAACCAGAAAAAGTAGCTCTAATTTTAAAATACTTCTAGATATCTGGTCAATGGATTAATAAATACCACAAATTACATGGGTTCCCACTTCACTTCAAGTTCATCAAGGGTTTTGTAGAAGGGTGTTGTGGAGCTTCATTGTGAAGTAGAGTCGCTAGCCATAGTTGGATTTTTGAATTCTGAAGCTATACATCATGTGACTACATACATAGATCTTCTTTCAGAATTTTTTTAGGTTCACGTGATCCCTTATATTACCACCCTTCCTAGTAGGTGCAATGTAAAGGTCACTTCAATAAGCTA
>ML308685.1:0-11404 GCA_005239505.1 Nicotiana paniculata | reverse complement strand
CGATAGTATCTCAACTTCTCGACTAGATATCCAACTATATGATCTGATTTAATTAACCTCACTTGTATGTACTCTACAAGCGCCTTGAGAGTGGGCAAATTTCCCCTTTACTACAGACTTCTAATGTCTTCAACTCTGTTTAAGCTTATTGATTCCAAATGATGCTCTTAGTTGTGCTGCCTTACTATCTATTTTAATCTGGTAACTCTCCTTGTGAATCTAACTTTATGCCTTATGGCATCAAGGGTCGGGGTATGTTCAACTGTTAGGATAAAAAGATATTGCTCGCACTCCTTATGAGATTTTCTCCTAAACAATCATCCACCTGCTTTGCTTGTCCATGTGACTAGATAACTCAGGTTACTCTTCTCCGATAATTGCATCAAGACTTCTCACCCTTTCATAATTATTCATATGGTCACTTCGAGGCCTTATTCTACACTAACTCGTAATGATTTTAAGTACTTTCTCGACATTGTTGGCGATTTTCTAGGGCTACGAGGGCTTGTCTCATGGGTTCCAAAAGTAATGATTCTCCTTAAAGTTCAAGCTTAAATTTCCATGATTTCAAACCAAAGTGTGTCTCCTTTTCAAAAGTCTTAAATGGGTAGGATTTGATGAGGTTATGTGGCTTCCTTCTCACTCGGCTTCTAGGATCATTGACAACGTCGTTGTCATGTATGGGGAATTTTTGCTACCTCTGGCATTTCACCGCCTGAGGAAGGGTTAGATTGTTTGAATTATGATAATCCCATAAGTAGATGACTTCTTTTCCATCCTCATGCACTTGTGGCATAGATTCTTTGTGTCGCTTATTGCTAGGAGTGAAATCAAATTCCACGTATTTCATTTGCAGCCTCAATCACACCCATGTTGCAAGAGTCTTACCATTTGAGCTCAACGACTTGCCTTACACTCAGGGACACAACTGGTGTATCACACTTGATCACTTCTTTAGAATCTCAAGCTCATGTACATGGTATCCACCTCATCTAAGAATACTAGTCACCACTATGCTTCATTTATCTGATAATTGATGTAGTCACCTGGATTAAACCATGTCGGCCTCATTAATAGAAATCCTTGTGTCTCTTAGCATATAACCTCATGAAATACTCCGCTCAGAACATTAATGGGTTCCTGAGTAATTCCAGCCCAATCTTGAACTCCGTTGCTCTTTATTGTATTAGATTTATTTGGTATTGGATGTTCAAACTTGTCAAAGTCACCATGTGATCACACATATTCAGTAGGTAATTTTATGGTTAATTTATTATAGCACATCTTATAGTAATCGTGAAGGTCACCACGGGTTTAGTTTGGGTGCTCGCATAGAGATTTAGAATTCAGGAGGGTGAACCGATTATTCTCAAAATTTTCCTCGGTAGATGTTATGTGAATTGATAATGAAGGGTACATAAGCACATTTCCCATTAGGTTGAACTAGGGGTATGATGTTTCTCATGTATTTGTGTTTTCATATATCTATGTCTAAGAAGGTAGTTGGAAGATCCTTTGTGTATCATTTTGGTGTAGATTATTGAAGGTAAAGTTAATGGGTAGTTAGCTTATGCGAGGTATCTAGATATCATCCTTGTTAGGTAAGTTTAGGGGCTGAGATTGTTTTCGCAAATGTGTTATGGCAAAACTTGTAAGTCGAGGAGGCCACCTTGAAGGCCGAAACTGTCGTGGAAGGAAAATATTTTTGCTTGATTGTATATCAATTAGTTTTGACTTGAAAGGTACCTTATAGGTGTTATGATCTAAAAATGTACAGTCCATGTTCAGGAGTCATTATGGTAATGTAGTTCTTGTGATGCCGAGATTAGTCTTATGGGCATATACATTGTGGTGCTTTGTTGAGTTATTGATGAGTTTTTAAGATGGTTTTGGTGGTTCTCTTACAGGTGGATAAACCTAGTTACAAAGGAGATGCTGCCGAAATTTCTAAAAATATTTGGGAGTTAGTCAAAATTTAGGGACTTGAGGTAGGATAGAAAAAAGATATGTTATGTTAGGTATTTGGGTCAAGCTGTACCTCTCATTCGAGGACGAATGATCCTAAGCGAGGGAGAATGTAAGGCCCCGAAAAATTTTGCTAAGCAATATAGGATTTCGGGGTGCCAGGTAGACTAATTAATTATTATATGTGCTTTAAATATGATTTAAATTAATTGTATGTGGTGAATAAGTGTATGAGTCATATAATAAGTGATGTGAGGTCTAAGGGAAGCCTAAGTCTAAGCCAAATGAGAAAATTTCATAATAGGCTAAAATTCCAAAGGTATTTGCACCAGTCCACACTTTGAACGAGCATATCTAATGATATATAAGGTATTATATCATGAATAACCTGTCAAATGAAAGGTTTTCGATTCTGGTTTCCAACGCTTTAAACTGTTTGTCATTTGGACATTCCTACACAAAGTTATGATCAAATTACCAAAGGCTGGATTTGCGACCATTTTTGCGATCGCGAAACGACTATGCAGACTGCATTTGTGTCGCATAATGGAGCAGAATCAGGAAAAACCATTATGCTGTCGCATGTTGATTATTCTATAGCATAGTTGATTATGCCGTCGATTATACTATAGCATAATGATCATGCTGTCGATTATGCTATAGCATAATGATTATGCTGCCCACATTGATTATGCTATATCATAGTTGATTATGCTATACAATAATTGACTTCGGGGGTCATTTTTGGAACTTTTCATATCCGAACCCACTTTTATAAATAATCTTTGGGGCTTCATTTAGGACTATTTTTACACTAAATATAGAGATAAGTGATAGCATTTTAGAGAGAGAAAGAGAGAACCTAGCCTCCTAATCATCAATCTTGCACAAATCCTCAAGAATCAAGCTTGCTAATCTCTAGCTCACTATATTCCGGGTAAGTCCTACTTCTAATAATATGTGAGATTATGAGATCAAGAATGTAATGTGGGGTTATAAATAGGCCATGCATGTGGGACTAAGTTGTAGTATGAGATGTTAAAGAACTAATTTGGGTAGTTAATTTTAAAATTTTGTTGGGGGAAAGAGGGAATTGCCATTTTAAAACCTTGTAGTCTACTTCACATGTAAAGTGTTTGATGAAATTCCTCAGAGAGTTACACCATGGGTAATCCTCCTAATTATTAATTGATTTCCGTTATCTCCTTATAGATTATTATTGCTAGAGGTGTTGGTGTATTGTATAAACTTAAGGAAAAGCTCTTTGAGGTATGTATGACTAACTTTAATCCTTGTAGAGTCACCTTGTTGGTATCCGAGCATTTCGTATGAGTTTCTTGCTTGAGCATATGTGAATTGATTGTTCTAATGTGTTGAGACATAAGATTCTATTCACTTATTATCCTAGTTGAGTGCCATGCCACCATGCTGTATGAGATTGTGAAAAGGGTGATTCCTTGTGCTTACTCTATCATGTGCAAAGCTCGTTAACTATTGAATACATCAGTATGCAAGGATGTACTACCAAATGAAAGAAATGATAACGAATCCAATTGTTGAATGTATCTAAGTGCTAACTGTTGTGTAGTAAATAATGGAAAGGAAACATGGATAAACTAATTGAGCTATATGTTGATGGCATACCGTATATGACTCACTGTTTGATACAGATTTATGTGACCTTGATTTCATATGGTTACTTGGTTATTACGAATGAATATCCTTGATGATGAGAATATTTGTGATTGAATCATTGGTTGATGTTGCTATTAATTATATTGTTGAACGTATCAAAGTGCTAAAGGCTGTGTAGCAAATGATGAAAGTAAATATGGACTGATTTTATTGAGTTAAATGATTGTGGAAACACCATATATGGATTACTGATTGGTAAGGATCATTGTGCCTTGATTTCACATAGTTATTGGTTGATATGAACTTATGTTCTTCATGATGAAGATCCTTGTGATTTAATTATTGGTGGTTGTTGCTGTGAAATTCTATTGTACGGTGGGATTGGGCTGCGCGCTGCAACATGAAGTAATAAGGGTGGAGAGGTAATAAGTGTCACACCCCCCTTCTTCCTTGGGGAGATCGGGTTTGTGACATTGGTTGGGATAACTCATTCTCTTTGGGAAAATAGGTTTGCATATTTTGAAGAGTCGCCACCTAACGATTTTAACGGTGTGTTAGGGCACCTAAGGGGTTCAATTATAACTACGTTGCTAACCAGAGACTTGGGTAAGGGCTTGAAATTATCCTAAGGGGAAGGTGTTAGGCACCCCTCAGGATCCACACGTGTGGTTCCCGGCCGAATGGTTTCGTGAATTTGTACAGATAGAAAATAACAAGTAAAGGCTCAAATAAGAGGGTTTAAGTCTTAAACATGCAGATGTTTGAAAATATAGCAAAGGAGGTTATACTTTTGAAAAAGATTACGAGCTAAGCATATAAAAGGTGTCCTAGGTTTATAATAATATGGATCACATCATTACAATACCCGGTAATCACTCCTCGAAGAGGGGCTACACGTGGTATTAGCGCATCGGTCATCACATCCATATTCTACCCTTCCCAACTCGTAAAGGTAATTAAAACGCGTGTCGGTCACGAAACTTATTGCGTGCTATTACCCGTCCCATCCTATCAGTCCCGGAGAAAGTTAGGGACTACTATTCCTAGAGGGTGAGTACTAGGCTGAACCCCTAGGTTTAAAAGGAAAAATTCTAAACGACAAACAAAACAATTAGGACTGCAAATACAGGTGTCATACCTCCTTTTTCACAACCCCCGTATTAATGAAGGGTAATAAGGGAGTTTTTCCACTTTAAGTGACATTATTCGGATTTGGGATTTATTTTAGTTTTCAGAGTCGCCACCCAGATTTTTGACGATACTCCGGGACACCTTTTTATTTTAAAATCCCAAACTGAGGAAATTTTTACTCTGTTTTAATTTGTCTGCGACCAGAAATCTGAGTAAGGAATTCTGTTAACCTGGGAGAAGGTGTTAGGCATTCCCGAGTTCCGTGGTTCTAGCACGGTCACTTACTATTAATATTTGGCCTATATTATCTTATTGTTCCTTTTTTTCACTTTTTAAACCGCTTTAATATTTATGTTTATCTTGAAATAAGTCACGATGTCGTGCACTTATTTGTTTTTGGGACATATTATAACTACGCCACATGAGATGCACCCGCAATTACAACATGTGATGTTTATTATAATTTGAAGTTGAAGACGGGGACATGAGTTGTAGCACCCGCGTGTAGATTACGTAGTCAAGACTATGGTCGTGACGGTTTTATAATGCCCATTTGTGGCGATGTTCGAGTTTTCTATTTTTTGAAAGAGCGTTTTAGTTTTAAGATCGATTAGGACTTTTATGGATTTATCTTGGACAAGTTACGATGGCGTACACTTGTTGGTTTTTAGCACATGGCAAAAACGTCACATGAAATGCACCCGTGATTGCTATGTGTATTTTTATTAGTTATTTAGAGTTAAGGGTCGGGGCCATGAGTTGCCACTCCCGAGTGTAGTTTATTGTAATTCTGGGGTAATGATCAATTTTTGTCAAGTTTCAAAGTAAAGGTATTCATTCTACCTAAGGATTACCTTAAATGATGTTCAAAAGCCTAAAGGTAACATGTTTTGGGCTATGGCCATATTTTAGCCCAATTTTATCATTTAGGCCATCCTAATTCAGCTCTCCTTGTAATAAGACTGCTAGTTCTGGAAAGAATTTTTGTTTTTAACCAACTATGGCAAGTATGGGAATCAGGAGGTCCCACATTCGTTCAGATATGTACACTTAAGAAATTCAGATATCTAAATATGTTACTTGTTAATTCTGATACGGATGGGCAAGATGAAATCACTCTAGTTCTTCTAGAATTTTATGATTTCTAACAAAGATCATACCACATGCGGTCTTTATTAATTTAGAAACAGTAATCCTTATCAGTTCTAAACAAACTAATCTCATGCTTCCAAAGAATTAAAGTTCACACGTATGTATACGTTGATTTTCGCAGATTTAAAAGACCCAAGATAAACTGAAGGTGATCTACTGATTCTATCCATGTTAAACTCTATTGAATTTGAAATAAACATTTTTTCCAATAAAAAATCCAAACGGGGTGTTTATACAGTTTTTACATACGTTTATAATATCATTTGCAGAACAGAAAAAATGTAAACTCGAAATTTCAGGAACATGAATAAAATTTAAATTAAGCGTACAGTCCAGTCTTAAATTACATTACAATGAAAGCACAAGAAATAAAGGGAGAGGGTTATAACTTGACTGCCACTATACACTTTCTAGAATGAAAGAAACAAAAAATAAAACTCTAACTAATTTGCTGACTCGAAACTCCCTTGAAGCCTTACATTTGAGCCTTCTCTTTGGAATCTGTAAACACCCCAATTGATTGAGTGTTATGCAACTACCACAACCAAACTGACCACGGGAAGGTCAATTTTAATTCTGATAGTGCTTGTGTTCAAACCATATTACCCGGCAGAATTATTTATGCATNAGTTAACTACTGCTTATGCACTTTTATAAGACGAATTTGACTATCCAAAGAGTCAAATTCACCTACCTTAGTGCTAACATTAACATAATTCTAAACTATATGGTACTTTAATTATCTAGGCATTTTTAGGGGATGAATTTGACAATTCAAGGGTTCAAATTCCTCACCCTAATGCCCTTCTTAACTACATTCTTTATACTCTTTTGAGGGGTAAACTTCAGCCAACTAGTGTTTATGCACTACTATGGGGTGAACTTGACTATCAACCAGCCAAACTCATCTACCCTAGTGCTAATACTAACCTATCTAGAGACTTGCTTATTGAATTCCTTTATTGACCAAAGAGACTCAATTGAAAGTATATTTTAGTCACTCTTAGGGTAAGAATCTGACCATAGAAAAGGCCAGATTCAGTCCTCCTAGTGCAGCTTGTTCTATTATTTGGAATTATGAATATTAACTAAACGGTCATTAAACCACATACACCAACCAAAAAATACCAATATCAAAACAGTATTTGTCACACTCACAGGTTCATTATCATGCTAACAAACATCTATAAAACCACATTTACGTACAGTAGAAGAAACAACCTTATTTATCAAGAACAACTAACTTAAGTAATGAGTAAAAGAAGAGAGTTCCAATCCAGCATTTCATTGAGAACAAGAAGAGTTAATACATACCTTTTTAAGAGTAAAACAATAGAAAATTTGACCAAATAAAGGTCAAATGCTAAAAACTGGAGATCAACACAACAACTAACAGGAAACAAAACCAACAGTAGAGAAGCCCAGAAAGTGAGAGCTTGGAAAACTAGAAATTGAAGCAAGACCAGCAAGAAAACAGATTTCAACCAGATAAACATTTAAAACCCAGAAAAACCAGTCAGCTACCACCTAAGTTCAAGAATACCAAGACTGAAGAAAACCAGATTTTTTCAGATATTTCTATACCTAATCGAATGTTCTTTCAGTATAGGATTTCTACTGTGTGTGTGTATATGAAATTTCTGTATCCAGATTTTCAGCAGGGCCCAAGGTTAAAAAAAAGTCCATGAATATGTAAAAAGAAAGTCTATGTATAGGATATTTGGGAATGGGATATTCTTTTGAATATTCCCTATCCAAAGCTGAAAAATAGCACTCCATAGTACATAGGGCAGTTGTCAACCCTATCTTTGGGGCAACTGCCCCTATTCTAGAAATTTCTTACTCATTAAAAGACCTCTTTACCCTTGAAAATATGATTTCCTAATATATATTTCCTAATGTACCCCTTGAAGCCCCTGTATCTACCATTAGGTAACTAGGGTTACTTGCTTGGGTTATCATTTAACTCTAGTTAACTAACACTAGTTATATCCCTTAGGTGACTTCTAGTTGTTCTTTAACCAAGGTTAGGTTAACTAATTAAAGGTTAATTGATTAAATGCCTAAAGATAGTTTTCATACTAATTATCTATGTTTAAGTTAATTAAATAAAGTAGGTCAATCAATTTAATTCCTTAATTTAAGCTAACTGACTTAGTTAAGTTAATTCAATTTGATTACCTAAAATCAGAGGCTTAACCAATTATTAAGCTTAGGTTTAAATCAATTAATTAATTAGTTTAATTGGGCTTAAATAAGGTTAGTCAAGTTAGTTTTCTTAACTTAGGTTAAATGATTTGTTTTAGTTAATCAAACCTAAACTAATTATCTTAAACAAAAAAAAATTCCAGTTAATTACTCAAGAGGCTACCTAAGTTAGTTTTTAGGTTGAAGGAGTTGAAATTATTTAAATGCAGACTAGGTGAATCATTTATTTTTTAGACTTAGTCAATTGCTTATCTTAACTTCCAGTTCAAGCTTAACCAGTTAATTAGGCTCTTAGAGTTAGTCTTTTAATTAAACTATTAGTTTTTAAAGGTATATTTAGTTAATCGAGTATAATTATCTCCTAATTACCTAATTAATAAGTACCTAATCAGTTGATTGGCTACCTTGATGATTAATACAGTCAAGTAGAAAAGGAAGCAATTTTCAGAATAATAGTCACATTAAGGGCAGAAATAGTTAAGTAAACCTGAAACCTAAAGCGACTTCATTAAACAACTAACTAACACGTACTGATTAATTTATACTAATCAATTAACATATCCTAAAAGGCATTATTAACAAAGAATCTTAGTCATTATTCGACAAACCAAATTAAACTAAACATGATAAAACTAGAACATGGTTCAAAACTAATTAAGAGAAACAAGTAAAGGAAACAAAATCTAATCCTAATGATATCAAACGAATAGCGGCATGTTTCTTTTAACAGAAAAAGAAAAAAGGCCGAAAAGGAATTACAACATATAGTTCTATTGAAAACAATATCTTTAAGTTTAACATCTTGTTGCTTTTGGTTCTTCTTAGTCAACCAAGAACAGATTAAGAATAAATAATCAACGAGCAAGAAGAGAAAGGAGAAAAAAAAAAAAAGAACCACAAGAAAACAAATCAAAAAAACTGAAATAGCCTAAAACAGTGATTGACGTGATATTTTATTTTAATAACAAGCAAAAATAACAAGGAGGGAAAGAGAATACCCATTAAAGGGTTTGATCGGAAAGAGTGAAATGGCCGGACCTTGGCCGGATTACGGAGGGTTTGAAAACGAGTCAAACCCACATGAATCAATTGCTCTTATCAAGAGCAACTGACTCATGTAGGTCCGAATCGTTCGAAGTCGATAGTTGTAGCATTTTAGGTTTTTCAGATTCTTAGATCTGAAATCGGGTGATTTTGGGTGGGATTTTGGTGGAATCAATGACGGGAGGTGACTGAGGGAAGGGTGAGGATCATTTGGTTAAAAGTTGGGGTCGATTGGAGAAGTTCCGCGCCGGAGGCAATTTCCGGTCGGCGGAACCTTAGGGCGGCTAGGGTTTGGTTGCGATAGAAGAGAGAGAGATGGAGGGATGGGGGGTGGCTAGGGTTTTGGGGGGTTAATCTTTGAACGAAATGAGGGGGGTGGTGAGTGTTTGGACAGTTTTATAGTGGGTGTGAGAGGGGTTCCCAGCCGTTTGATTTAACTCAATCAATGGCTGGGATTGATCCTTAATTAAACGAGGTCGTTTGGGTAGTGTAGGGGCAGGCCGGGTGGGCTATGTGATTTGGGCTGGGTTGTTTGAGTCTATAGAGATAGGGATTGGGCCTGGGTATTTCTTGGCCCAGGTCCGATTTAATTCTCTTTTTAAACTAATCTAAACTACTTAATTAATTTAAATTAACTTAAAACTCCACAAAAATGTATTAATTAATTCTAACTCAGTCTAATTAGAGATTGATTGGTAAATAAATTAAGGGTGAAAACTACATTACATCAAATAGTCATCATCCGTTGGTTATTTTATTTAATTAATTACAAATAATGAATATATAATTCCTTGATAATAATGATGCGCCTAATTACGCAAATTTAAATAGTTTTAAAGGATGAATTGTGAATATGTAATGCAAAATAATTCACAATTAACTCTAAAATTCAACAAAAAATTGTGAAACTAATTTATTTTATTGAATTTACTAGGAGTGTATGGTGGGTGAAAAATCACATGCTCACAGCTACCCCTCTTTGCTCGGAAACAACGAAGAGTTTTCGGCCAAAGACAAAGTGAGCAGTTGTGAACGACTTTTACCCATTCCCATGCTCCATGTGAAGTGTTTTTGAAAAGTTTGACCGAACCCTGCTTCAGAGGTTGCCTACATATCCTTGGCTATAAAGGAATCAGGTCAGTGTAGTTTTGGAAGTTTTGGTAGCTGGGACTACCGAGTAACTGTGGTTTCACTGCGGTTGCTGCTATTACTGCTGCTGATTTCCTTATTACACCCAATTACAAAATGAAGGACTAACTAAAACCTATCAACTGCTAAATTACAAGATTCCTATCTAGGACTTGGTCTTGAGTCTTGATCTTTTGCTGACTCTGACCTGGATCCTGGTGCTTGTTAACCGCAGATGCTGGTTTTGTCTTATCGTTCCTCGGACCAAAGCAAGATATACTGGACGGATGACTTCAATCTCGTCCTGAATAGTCCACATCATCGCCGTTTGTGCACTTTTGGATTCAATCTTCTCTTTCTTCTTTTTGTTTTGTTATTTTTTGGATCGAAACTTCTTCTCTTGGTCGTCTCGAGTTCCAATGTCCTAGAAACGTAATCTGCAAAAAATCAAAACAAACGAATGAAATTTTCTGCCCCAGTTTTTACTAGAAAATTTTCGTGAGTTATTGTAACAAACTCTATGCTACTTCATTATTGAAAGCAATAAAAAGCCGGGACTGGTGCACCCGGAGTTACTGTAGACTAGGGAGTGGATACCCTATATCTCAAAGTGGGATCAACTAGGGGTTGGGAGCCCTATGTTGCAAAATGAAATCAACTAGGGATTGGGTACCCTATGTTGGAAAAGAAATCAACCAGGGAGTGTATACCCTTGATTGTAACCTTGAATGGAAAATAAAGCATTGACCAGGGAGTGTATACCCTTGATTCGAAAAGAAAGCATCAACTAGGGAGTGTATACCCTTGATTGGAAGAGAAAGCCTCAACCAGGGTGTGTATACCCTTGATTGGAAAAGAAAACATCAACCAGGGAGTGTATACCCTTGATTGGAAAGGAAAGCATCAACCAGAGAGTGTATACCCTTGATTGGAAAAGAAAACTTCAACGAGGGAGTGTATACCCTTGATTGGAAAAGAAAGCATCAATCAGGGAGTGTATACCCTTGATTGGAAAACAAAACATCAACCAGGGAGTGTATACCCTTGATTGACATCGATTACGGGAGTGTATACCCCGCGTCGGGAAAAGAAAATCAACCAGGGAGTGTATACCCTTGATTGGAAAAGAAATCATCAACTA
>ML308684.1:0-17313 GCA_005239505.1 Nicotiana paniculata | reverse complement strand
CCTTATCTTATGTATAAATATCTTAGTATTATGTTTATAATTTTGCATTTTTCAATAGGGAATTATGAGTTGTATTTATTAACTAAACTTTTATTATTTTATAAAAGATCTACCAATATTTTTAATAATTATTATTTTATAACACACACACACACACATCCTTATCTTATGTATAAATATCTTAGTATTATGTTTATAATTTTGCATTTTTCAATAGGGAATGATGAGTTGTATTTATTAACTAAATTTTTTTATATGAGAAATTTAATTAATATAAAATTTCTACACTATCACTTGGATTTTTTTTATTATTCTTCATTTATGACTCTTTGTTTATTATGATTTTAGTTATATGTACATATATAATTTTTCTCATCATAATTATAATTATAAGTCTTATATTCTTAAAGATTTCCTAAATTTTGTATTTGTAATTTATATTATCCATTGCTTAGTATATTAAACTGTCATATGAATTGTATTATCCATTACTTGATGGCCTGAACTCAAAATAAATATTCTTCAAAATTAATATCTTTACAGTTAGATTTTAAATTTGAATGACGTTATCTATATTTATTAATTCATTAATTCAAATAGAGTAACGAACTAATTCAAAATATTAAATTTATAAGAGTTTTTAGTTAGAAAGGTAGTTTATTTGTCTTAGCAATGCCACTTGTCTTAATGTGGTGTTTCTTCCTCTTCTTTATTATATATCGATTACGCAATTATTATTTTTCACAAAACTATAAATTTAGATAATCCCGCCTTTATAGGTGTAACGACCTGACTGGTCGTTTTGAGAGTTATAGCCCCGATACCCTGTTTACTATTTTTTCCGTATCTCTTTCTGCTTATGTGTCTTGTCGGGAGGTATTGGTTGTGGTTTCAGAGTGTTTTGGGACACTTAGTCCCTAAATTGAAGCTTAAGTCTTAGGATTTTGACCGTAATCGGAACTGTCTGAAGACAACTTTGGAATGGAGTTTCATCAGTTCCATTAGCTCTGTTGGGTGATTTTGGACTTAAGGGCGTGTCCAGATTGTGTTTTGAATGTCTGCAACTCATTTAGGCTTGAAATGACGCAAGTTGAATTTTTGGAGATTTTGACCGGTAATCGACTTTTTGATATCGGGGTCGGATTTCGATTCCAGGAGTTGAAGTAGGTCTGTAATGTTGGGTATGACTTGTGTGCAAAATTTAGGATCAATCGGACTTGGTATGATATGTTTCGGCATCGGTTGTAGAAATTAAAAGTTTCAAGTTCATTAAGTTTGAATCGGAGGGTGATTCGTGATTTTAGCATTGTTTGATGTGATTTGAGTGCTCGACTAAGTTCGTATGATGTATTAGGACTGGTTGGTATATTTGGTTGAGGTCTGGGGGGCCTCGAATGTGTTTCGAATGCTTAACGGAATGAGATTTGGACTTAGGCACTTGCTGAGAATTTGTTGGTTTTTGCTGTTTCGCACCTGCGGAGGGGAGACCGCAGGTGCAGACTCGCATGTGCGAAAGAAGGGCCGCAGGTGTGGTTTTGGTCAAGAAGGTAATTGAGCGCAGGTGCGAGAGAGGAGCCGCATTTGCGCATCCGCAGATATAGAGGAAGGGTCGCAGGAGCGGGTATGGTTTGCCTAGGCAGGGGTCGCATATGCGGAATCTTAACCGCAGGAGCAGGCGTATAGGTGCGGCCCATTTCTCGTAGATGTGATCCCAAAATTTTAATTCATTTTCGCACCTGCGATGGAGTTTCCACAGGCGCGACAGCGCAAGTACAGCCGGAGGCTCGCAGAAGCGAGTTTATTGCGCAGAAAAGAAAATTTCGAGGGTTTAATCTCATTTCGATTTTGGGACTTTGAGAGCTCGGTGTGGGGTAATTTTTTGAGGTTTATTCGAGAAGATTTTTGGAGTAAGTGATTCTAACTCGGACTGGTCTATATTTCATGAATCTATTGCTATTTTCATCTTCTAATTAGGGATTTGAGTTTGGAATTTAAGGGAAAATGGTAGAAACTTCATAGACTAAAATTTTGAGTTTTGGAGGGTGATTTGAGGTCGGATCTGAGTAATTCTTGTATGGTTGGACTCTTAAGTGATGGGGTGTTCATAATTTGTGAATTTTACCCGGTTCTGAGACGTAGGCCCGGGGAGGCTTTTGGGGACGATTTCTTAATTTCTTGCTTTAGCTTAGATTTCATTGATTAGATTAGTTTCTTATAGATGTATTTATGTTATGTAATTGATTTTGGCTAGACTTGGGCCATCCGGAGCCGGATATTCATGGAAAAATCATTGCTACCGATTGACTTAGCTTGATTCGAAGTGGCTTGCCTAACCTTGTGTGGGGGAAATCTCCTTAGGATTTGGTACTGATATGATATGTGAGTGTCATGCATGAAAATTGACGAGTGATGAGTAATTACCTATTTTCACTTTAATTGAGTATACTAGCATGTGTAGTTATCCTGTTAGCCTAGAATTACATGTCTACGTGTCTTAATTGCTTAACTGAACTCCTTGCAACATGCTTAGTGAATTCCTGCTTCTTTTCTTGGCTTGTACTTAGCCTAAACTGTAAGTTCTCGTGCTGTAGCTGTTATCTTCATTTGTTTGAGTTGTGTATTTACTTTGAGATTATGAGACGGTATCCCGGAGATTCCCCTGCATATTTACTTTTGAGACCACGAGGCGGTACCTCGGCAGTTCTCCCAGCACATTTACTTTTGAGACTACGAGGCGGTACCTCAGGAGTTCTCCCTACATATTTATTTTGGAACTACGAGACGGTATTTTGGGAGATCCCCCGCTCTCGTTTATTCTGTGTGTTGAATTATTATTGTTGTATTCCCTTTTGATTAGTTCTAGTCTATTATTATACTGTTTATTATTCTGCTTCATTTATTATTTACCAGTGGGCCTAACCTAACCTCGTCACTACTCGACTGAGGTTAGGCTTAACACTTACTGGGTACCATTGTGGTGTACTCATGCTACTCTTCTGCACATGTTTTGTGTGAAGATCCGGGTGCTCAGTATCAACCGCATTATCAGTGAGCCGAGACAGCTTTGGAGACTTCAAGGTATATCTGCCGTGTTCACAGACCTCGGAGTTCCCCTCTATTCTTCCCTATGTCAAACACTTCCTAAGTTTCCTTTTATTAGACTCTGGTGTATAGAGATACTACTTTCTTTCTGTAGCTTGCGACTCATGATGTTCCAGGTTTTGGAAAAGCTGCGTAAGTTTAGCATTTTGGTTACTGTACATGCCGAGCGACATTGTTATTGGTTATTCAGTATCTATTGTAGTTATTTGTTGAGTTTTGCTTCCATTACTGTTGTTTCCGCAGTTTGTTAGGCTTAGCTAGTCATATAGACTAGGTGCCGTTACGACGTATTTCGGAGGGATGTTTTGGTCGTGACAACATGTATATCTAATGTTAGCATATTTTAAAAAAAATATGTTAGTAGTTCATACATTAGATTTAAGTGTTCGTGGCTTATAATTAATAACAAAAATCATTTCGGAAATCCAAACAACCTATTTAATTAGACTTTATGTTTATAACTTGTTTGGCTAGTCGTTACCTATTGTATTGTTACTTTAAATACGATATTTGTTTTGGTTGTTACTTAAATTTTATTATATTGTATCTTTAAATCCGTCACTATGTAACGCGAAAATGTACCACTTTATGTAACGATCGATTTGGTGTGGTTGCATCATTGTCTTGTCTTTTTCTCTCATCTCACCCTTCACTATTATTAAATAATTTTATTTTATCATTTACCCTATCTTTTTATATAATAAATTTATCCGTATCATAATTTTCTTTATAATATTGCAAAATTTATTCTTCATATTGCTGGTGCATGATATCATGAAACAACAGAAAACGATACAATCTATCCAAATATTGTTTTCATCAAACGATACAGTACAATACAATAAGATACATTATGAAATGATGTGTAACAACCATCCAAACAAGTTGTTAGAGTTTAGATATAAAGATACGAAAATGAATCCCCTTTTTGTGGATTATATATATAATATTTCAAAAGACATTTTTATTGGTTGTGTTAGTTTTATAGGACAAATTTCTTCTCCATTAATAATAATTAGTGCTCTTAGACTGTTAATGCTTTGTACGAATATGTATTACGTACTGTTATTATTGTCAAGAGAAAGAGCGACACCAGAATACTTGTATATATTGTGGCATGATATTGCAATGACAACAACAATAATAATGTTTTGGTTCCAAACAATCATATTGAAAAAAAATTTAAAAATATTAGCACTTTTATTCTGTTTATAAATAGATAAGTTGTATTTTCGGAACATTAACTATTAAGTAGACTATAAGTATTAGACCAAAACCAATACTATTTCATCAATTTTCCAAAAGGATTCTTTTCAAATACAGAAGGAGAAGAAGGGGAGGATAATAGAGGAAGTACATAAATAGTCATTCTAAGGACGGCTATTTAGGGATTAACTCGAACTTATTTTATCCTGAAAATTTGAACTAATCTTAATTTTAATATAATTAAGGCATTTGTATTCTGAACAATTGAACACAAAAATTAAAACTCAGGACATATTAGTTAATTCCTAAATAGTAATCTTTTAGCGTAGCTACCTCGTGTCAATTCTACGAGGATAATCTCACACAATTGTACTAGGGCAAGTTTCATAAGTGGGCAATATTTAAGAAGTAATTATACCAACTCAGCAGGGTACTTAATAAACAAAGATGACAATAACACAATTATAAATGTAGCAGAAATGTTGTTATGAATTGGGAAAGTGTGGTGAAATGGGTAAGTGATCGGATCTAGGTAAGAGTATAAGATTAATATAAAGACATGTTAGAGTGGACTGGGCCGCTAGAGACAGAAAAGGGAAATGGGCCAAGCGGGAGACACAATATGATCAGCACTTATTCAGACCAATCTTAATGAGAATGTCACGTCCGATTTCGGGGAGCGCGACCGGTGCTCAACCGAGATAACCCCGCCGAACAAGCTTGTTGGGTTGCCTTCTACCCAACTCACCCATAAAAAATGAGAGGATAAATTTCATTAATTTACTTCAAGAATCTTCACGAACAACACTAATTCCATTACCATTAGTTACTTCATTTTATGGTCCCAAAATACATACACATTCATAGTTGAAGTGAAACAAGCGATTCAAATACAACAAGGCTAGTTTGACTTTCCCAACACTCATATACAACCCACATTGTGTCTATGAAGCCTATATGGATACAAGAAATACTATGATAATGCCGTCAACAAGTCTCCCGATATACCTCAAAACATAATACTCGTGGGACAAAAGATACACAACCCCGAATGAAGTGAGGCTCACCAAATCTGCTGAGAAGAGGGTGTGCTGCTATCAATGCCACCTGTTGCAGAACCACCTGCACCCATTAAATATGTAGCGCCCCCGACAAAAATGATATTAGTACATATGGAATAGTACTAGTATGTATGACTAAACGCCCTCTTGTTAGAACAGGTACAACACAAGGAAGAACAGTCATAAAATCAATGGAAGCCTCAACCAAAGCTAAAACATCAAGTTAGGAGCAACACAAGTTTCTAAGTAAATTTCCATTATTTTAGGTTGGGAGATCTTAGCACCGACATACTACCGTGATTTTAGCACAAAGTCCGATCACGACCCAATTGGCTAGGCCATCTCACCCAGAGACATCAACCACAGTCATAATCACTATCAGAGTTTCAATCATTATCTCAATCACAATTTCAAGCACAATCACCACCATGTGTGCGGCATAGAGTCCGATACCGAACGGTTAGCCTGTCTCACCATAATGTCGTGTAGATCGACGTCACCCTTTTCTAGCAGTCATCTCATCCCAATGGAGGGGAAATATTTTCAATCCGCTCCTACACCGTCATGTGTAGTTTCAGGGTTAGGCTATTTCAACCTACCATTCCTCGGTGACTAACGATACTCCCAAAATGTTTATTATTAAAAGGATTTACATCTCATTTCAACATATCTTACATGTTTCTTAGTTTCATTGACACTAGTGGCCCCAAACGTAATATCATACTTGCCACGTTGGCCGTATTTCAAATTTCATGCTCACCTCTTTCACTTTCAAACATCATCACGAATCATCGACAACAAAGCATTTCAATTCAAGAATTTAAGTACACACGTGAGCAAGTAAGAGTCTTAAGCACATTGAGATTTCATACACAATTTGGAATAATAGCTTTCATTTGGTTCACGACTTGAAGTTATAACGTTTAGATAGGCAGCCCATGCTTTGAACACATTCTCGAGTAGTAGTACAACACAACAAGAACATTTGGAATTCATATTGAACACATATATGTTTTGACACAAGGCTTATTCAAAAAAATCAATTTATAACAAACAACTCGGGACTTACAAGGACATTGTGGGGTTCAATTCTAAAAGAGGAGTTTAGCCAACATACATCACCTTGAGCTTTCCTTAAATTACTACAATATTTCGGAAATCTTAGCAACTTTGACCTATTTGAAAATATAATAACATTAAACACAAATTAGGAAGGATTTCATGGTTCCAGCTCATTTGAGAATTTTATCAAACACTAGGTGGACATTGTGATATCAAGGTCCTCCTATGGTGGATTCCTTCATTCCACTACCCAAAGTCTATCAAATTTTGCTCAACAATATTCTCCCAAACCTTGATCGTACATGCATGCATAATGGACAACTCCCACACCAAAGAATTGCTTTTCCCATTACATGTTTTCAGTTAGATTCAGAAATTGAGGGCTAGAGAGCAGAATCTTACCTTTAAGATGAAAGCCTTGTGAGGTTTTCATTGATAATTCTCCAAGCCTTGAGCAAGAATTGATAAACAATGAGTTTAGGAACCCCTTTTCACTCTAGAGCACTTACCCACTCTCAAAATATCAGTTTCTTACCTTATAAATGGTCTTCAATGACTATATATCGAAATAGTATCGGGTTAAAAAATTAGAAAAACGAAGCCCCGATGTAGATATGTCGTTGCATATGCAACGCATAACGCTTGTACAGTCTGCAAAATGGACCGCATAATGTCCCTCTGGAACTGGGCATTTCTGCTTTACTTTGCGACTGGTCTATGGTCCGCAGACCAATTCTGCGGTCGCATAATGTGCCACAGAACTCCCCATTGGAAATTTTTATGTTGGATCTGCGATCGATTGTGTGGCCTGCAAAATGATTATGCAGCCGCATAATGGTCCTAAAATTAGCTCAAGTTTCTGCTTCATTCTGCAAAAAATCTGCGGTCCGCAGATCAGTTTTGCCATCGCAGAATGGACCGCAAAAAATGCCTTGCACTACCAAAAATTTCGTCAACTCCCCAACGCACTGTTTAACCCAAGATTTCCGCGAAAAATCTCTACAATCATCAACACACAAGTCTACCTTGGCACCACGAAACCCTGGGTTTTAGATAAAAGTTTACGGGGCCTTACAGAGAATAAATACTAGGAGTTAGGTAGGAAAAAATATGTAATTTTATGTTAATTCTGTTACGTCCCTAACCACCTTCCTCTCTCTTCTCTTTTTTCTAGAATCTTCTTCTCCAATTGTTCTCGTTCTCATTCTTCATCTCAGTTACTACACGTAATAATGGTGTATAAAGTCCATTGATATTAAATAAGAGCTCCATTTTGTATTTCTAATCCTTCTAATTGTTTAGTTAGTTGTTAATTGATCCAAGCCATAACAATTTGGTATCAGAGCATTCTCCTAGCGCCATGACGATTACCGAAACTCAATCTAAAACCACTAAAGAAAATGTCAAGAAATTGGAAAATTAGTTACAGAACTACATGACTGAAACAAACAAAAAATTGGAGTCCAATGACTCAAAAATGGATGAGCTGAATAGAAAATGATGTGATGATGGAGAAGATCGGTGCACACAGAGATGTCATTCTGGTGAGTGCACCAACTCAAGTCTTTACTTGGAAGGGTTTGGAAGCAGAGTAAGAATGGCATACCCAAATGAGCAGCACACTGTGAGAAATTCAGTGAACAAATTTGCTTCTAGAGTGTAGTTCCCTTACTTTGAGGAAGGAGATCCTCGATCATGGGTGTGCAAATGTGAAAGGTATTTCCATTGTAATCATATCACCGACTCATAACAAAAATTAGAATCAACTGTTCTTTATTTAAATGGAAGGACTGAGTCTTGGTACTTTTCCTATCAATCGAGTAGGGAAATTGTGAGGTGGTAAAATTTTATTAAGGAAATCTGCAAAAGATTCAATGAATTTGATAATAGCAATCTGAAGTTGTTGGGGGAATTTAAAAAGGTGGAACAAAAGAGGATTATCAATGAATATCATGAGAGGTTTGAAGATTTGAAGGCATGGGTGTTGATAAAATACCCAACTATACCTGAGGAATTCTTCATAAGATTCTCCATTGAAGGCTTAAAGGAGGAAATTAGACACATTGTGAAGATACTTGACCCCTATTCCTTGAGTCATGATGTGGAGAAGGCTAGACACAAGGAAAACTTAACTAATAACATGTCTAACAAGAGTAGATTCAATAGAGTCATAAGTACAAGGCAATACCAGGGTCTAATCTATTAACAAGGAACAAATCCTTGGGGAACTTACAAAAAGAAGATACTTCTAATACAACTATGTCAGTGACTAAACTGTTTGAAGCTAGGAAGGCAAAGGGTGAATGCTACAAGTGTGGGGAAAAATACTTCCCAGGTCATGTGTGCAAGAATATATAGTTTAACATATTATCTGGAAGTACTGAACATGAGGAAAAAATTACGCAGTTGAATGTAAAAGGAAAGGCTATGCATAATGGAAGTGTAGATGAGATACTGGATGAGGCCATTGGTCTCAGTGCAGATGTGGCACCATAAATTCTACTACTATAAAGCTTATAGGTATGTATAGGGAGAAGATGCTAACTATCTTAGCAGACAGTGAGAGTACCAATAGTTTCATATCTAGTGAGACTGCCAAACACTTAGGGTGCATAGTCAAAGATGATGCACCTATGAGAGTAGCTGTGGCTAATGGAGGCTATCTAATGAGTTATAAATCTTGTCCCCAATTCAGTTGGAAAACTTAAGGGATAGACTTTGAACATAAACTAAGATTGCTAGATATTGGAGGGTGTGATGTGGTCTTAGGAGTGCATTGGATGAGGAAGCATAATTCCATTCCGTTTGATTTCATTGAATAAAGGTTGCATGTGAGTGTGAAAGGGAAAAAGGTGGAACTTAAGGGATACTTTGAGGAAGGTAAGATCCATAGCATGACACCTGGTGGAGTGAAACAACTTCTCAGAAAGGGTAAGGTGTTGTGGGCTCACTTATTTACAATTGCTGCTAGGACTACTGAAGCACAAGTGACCATACCTGATAAAATCAGCGAGGTACTTGAAGAGTTCCTAGATGTATCTGAAGATCCAAAGTCCTTTCTACCACAGAGGATCTATGATTATTCTATTCCTCTCAAACCTGATGCAAGAACAGTGAGTATCAGACCTTAAAGGTACAATCATTTCCAGAAAAATGAAATAGAAAAACAAGTCAATGAAATGTTAAGTAGTGGAAGTATTCAACCCAATCATTCTCCTTTTTCCTCATCTGTGTTGTTAGTAAAAAAGAAGGATGGGAGTTGGAGGTTTTGCATTGACTATAGGGAACTAAATCAGATGGACATCAAGGATAAATTTCCTATTCCTTTGGTAGATGATTTGATGGATGAACTTACTGAATCTTACGTATATTCCAAGATTGACCTAAGGGCTGGGTATCACCAAATTAGAATGGAGAGGTCTGACATTTATAAGAATGCATTTAGGACCCATTTGGGCCATTATGAGCATAGAATCATGCCTTTTGACTTAACAAATGCTCCTGCAACCTTTCAGAGCCTGATACACCATGTTTTCAGGCCTTTCCTAAGGAAATTTGTACTAGTATTCTTTGATGACATACTAGTTTATAGTTTAACAATGGACAATCATGTAGATCACCTCAGACAAGTCTTACAGGTCTTACAGAAGGAGAAACTCTATGCTAAATTGTCCAAGTGTGCCTTTGGACAAGACAAAGTGGAGTATTTGGGCCATATTATTTCTGGTCAAGGGGTAGCTATTGATCCTGCCAAGATAGACATGATGGTAAATTGGCCTGCCCCTAAGTCAATCAACTCACTCGGGGGATTTCTGGGACTTACATGCTACTACCTAAGATTTGTGAAATCCTATGGCATCATTAGCATACCACTGACCGACCAACTTAAGAAGAATTCCTTCCAATGGAATGAGGAGGCAGAAGAGGCCTTTTAGAAGCTGAAGGAAGCCATGTCTAGAGCACCTACATTAGCTTTGCCAGACTTTACCAAACCCTTTATTATAGAGACTGATGCATGCTCTATAGGAATGGGAGCTAATGCAAGAGGGTAGACCCAAAGGTTGCCTAAGTAAAGACTTGGCCATCAAGAATAGGAGGCTATCCACCTATGTAAAGGAGTACATGGCAGTCCTAACTGCAATAGATAAATGGAGACACTATTTACAATGTGGACATTTCATTGTGAGAACAGAGCTGTAACGACCCGGTCGGTCGTTATGTAGAATCTGCATTTATATTTACTGTAATTTCCTCGTCATATATTGGTTAAACCGTTCTTGATGTGTTAGAGTTTGTAGGCTCGGAATCGAAATAATTATAATGAGAATTTAGTCACTTAGTCTTTAAAAATAGCCTTAGAGTTGGAAAAGTCAATTGAGAGTTGACTTATGGGTAACCGACCTCGGAATACAGATTTTATGGCTCGGATAGCTTCGTTAGCTGATTTAGGACTTAGGAGTATGTTCGGAATATTTTTGTGAGGACCGATGTAGAATTAGGCTTGAATTGGCGAAAGTTAGTTTTTGGTAATTTCTGGTCGGTAGTGGAAATTAGGCTATCGGGGTCGGAATGGAATTCCAACAGTTGGAAAAGGTTCGTAATGTAATTTTGGATATGTCTGCAAAATTTCAGGTCAATCGGAGTTGTTTTGTATAGTTTCGACATCGTTGGTGGATTTTAGAAATTTCAAAGTTCTTAGGCTTGAATCCGATGTGATTTTGGTGTTTTGATGTTAATTTTAGTATTTTGAGAGTGAAACTAACTTTGAATGATCATTTATGATGTGTTGGTAAATTTGGTTGGGTTCCCGAGGGGCTCGGGATTAATTTCGGGTGGTTAACAGACATTTTTAGCCTTAGAAGAATTGCTATTTTTGCCGGTGTGTTGCAGGTAGGATTTTCCTCTATGCGATCGCGGCGTGTCTTATGCGATCACATAGGTCAGTTGGTGAGGCCCTGTAAATTGTTCTGTATGATCCCAGGTGAAGAGGTGCGATCGCGGTGTAGAGGGAGAGAAGGCAGTGCGATCGCGTGAAGGAAGGTGCGACCGCACTGTGTTGGGCGCGTGGCTGGCCAAGGAGGAAATAGGTAGTGCGATCACGTGCAATGTGGTGCAATCACACGAGGGAGTGAGGAAGGCACTGTGCAAATGCACCTGGGTGCGTAAAATCGCGCAGGGTATTTTATAAAACCCTGGGCAGTTATATTAAATTAATCCGCGACCATAACCCACCTTTCCTTGTACGGGAAGAGAGCTTTTGAGGCGATTTTAAAGAGGGGAAATCAGTATTCTTCGTTGAGGTAAGTATTTTGGACCCTAAAAATCGATTATAGATGATTAAGGAACATAATATCAGTGTTTAATCCATGAAAATCAGTAGAAAAAGGTGGGGTTAGGGCTTGAGATTATGAGACCTTTAGGGATCAATTTGAGGGGTCAAACGAACTCTGATTTTAGCGCTCTTTATATGTATGGAATCGTGAGATGATGAAGAACATTTTGGTATAAAAATTGTTGAGTTCTGAGATGCGGGCCCGGTGGTCGGGTTTTGGATAATTTCGGATTTTGAGCTAAATTTGGTACTTTTCAATTGGAATTCATTCCTCAAGCATAATTTAATGATAAAAATCTGAACTTGGTAGATTTGGAGAACTCAGAGGCCGGATTTAGATGAAAAGGCACTGCAGTCGGTTTTGAGGTAAGTAATGTTTCCAAACTTGGTTCGGAGGGTTCGAACCCCGAGCTAAATGATTTATGACTATAATTGAGGTGAGACGCATGCCAAGTGATGGGCGTGAGGGCGTGCACCGAGCATTTGTGGCCTGGCTTATCCTATTAAACCGCTTAGTGATTATTCCATGATGATATTTGTGCTTCTATTAATGTGGTAATTGTGAACATGTTAGAAATCATGTTAAGTATAAATGCTAGGCTTCACGCCGAAAATGCTGAGACCCGAGTGGTCGTATATTACTGTCTCATTTTGTGATTATTTGATTTCATATACTCAGTCCTGTTATAGCATATCACTTCATATCTCAGTCTCAATATTGTTAATTATATGCATACTTATCATTGTTTCGGGATGATGGATGCATCTGCGATCCATGTGAGTGAGACTGAAGAGTAATGACTGAGTGAGGCCGATAGCTTGTTATTGAGACAGTTATGAGATCGGACTGCACAACGCAGCGATATTAAATAACGCCTTCGTTGGATTGATATGGCGCTCGGGCCACTAGGGGCCCTTCGGAGTCTTTACACCCCCAGTGAGCGCATTGATGATGAGGGATGGATCTTCCCTAGACATGGATCTTGTCAGAATATGATTTTATGTGAGGGATGGATCTTCCCTGGGCATGGATCATGTCCGAAATGGATGTTATGTGAGGGATGGATCGTCCCTGGACATGGATCTAATCCGAGTGTTGTATTTCGGAGATGGACTTTCTCTGTGGGGCCGGATTGGCCTTTTTCCGCAGTACGAAGTGACTATGGTCACCAATGATTATGTACATTCTGGGATGGACTTTTCCCTGGGCCTGAGAGTGATATACGGTACTGAGTGGGCTTCTGTGTGAGGGTTGTGAGCACTATGTGCATATCCACACTGGTTTCATACATATATTTTCATGATGGCATGTGAAGTATACTCGCATACTTAGCATATTTACTCATTCTGATAAACTGTTAGCATGCCTAATTTCTGTATATTGTTTATTGTAATTTCTGAGGTTTTGTCCGTCACTACCTCTCAGCCCATAGTTTGGGTTCGTTACTTCTGAGTTGGTGTACTCACGTTACTCCTTGCACCTTGTGTGCAGATCCAGGTACACCGGGACTCGGTAGTGGATATTGAGCAGCAGTCCGAGTTTTCATCGGAGTTGTCGAGGTAGCAGCTGGAGATCGCGATCTCGTTTTCTTTTTTTTATTCTACCTATTGTTCTTTATTTTGAGACAATGTTGTCCATTTCTCATTTTCTTTGCTTTATGTTATAGTAGCTCATGACTGAGTGACACAGGATCCATGTTTGGAAATTTTAAATTTTTGTTTCAAATATTGTTTTTAAACTTCAGACTCTTAGTATTATCAATAATTTCGTTTAAAAATTATATTCTTACTGGAAATTGAATTTAGCTTAGTTAAAAAGGGCGGCTTGCCTGGTTCCACGACATGCGCCATCACGACTCCGAAATTGGGTCGTGACAAGATGGTATTAGAGCGTTAGGTTAAATAGGTCTCACCAGTCATGAGAATGTTTAGTAGAGTCTTGAGGATCGGTACAGAGATGTCTGTACTTATCTTCAAGAGGCTACAGAACCCTTAGGAAAAATCCCACATTGTTGAATTCTGTCGTGCGACTCTGTTGAATTCTGGAACTAAACTCCTGTTGTTTTCATTCTCTCACAGATGGTGAGGACTCGTGCTACCAATCGTGGTGATAAGACACCAGCAGGACCCGTTGGAGGTCGAGGCCATGGACGATGTCGTGGCAGAGGGAGGGGTTCAGCCCGCTCAACAGCCGGGGCAGGAGCTGTTGAGATCCCAGCGGGAGAGGCTCAGGCACCATCAGTGCCCATTGTGATTCCGGGTCTTCAGGATACCCTTGCTTAGATTCTGACCATGTGCACCAGTCTTGCACAGGCAGTCGCCATGTCTACTATTGCCGCAACTTCTCAGGTCGGGGGAGGCACTCAGACTCTAGTTGCCCGGACACCTGAGCAGGTTACTCAGGGGCTTCAGACACCGGGGACAGTTCTAATCCAGCCGGTTGCCCCAGCCCAAGATTTTGTGGTCCCAACTTTGGCAGATGACGAGAAGCGCAGGTTAGAGAGGTTTAATAGACTCCAGCCTCCGCTTTTTAGTGGTACTAAGGGAGAGGATGCCCAGGGCTTATTGGACAATTGTCAGAGATCCTTCACACATCAGGGATACTGGAGGCTAGTGGGGTCCCATTTACTGCCTTCCAGTTCGCAGGAGTTGCACTCGCTTGGTACGAGGCGTAGACCTGCTGACGCAACGCCCCTTACCTGGCATCAGTTCTCCATTCTATTCCTGGAGAAGTATATACCACAATCTCGCAGGGAGGAGCTGCGCAGGGAGTTCGAGCAGTTGCGCCAGGAGGACATGACCATGACGCAGTATGAGATGAGGTTCTCCGAGTTGGCCCGTCATGCTATCTAGCTAGTTCCCACGGATAGGGAGAGAATCAGGAGGTTCGTTGATGGCCTCACTTATCAGCTTCAGATTTTTCTGAGCAGGGAGAGGGTATCTGGCGCTTCTTTTGAGGAGGTGGTTGACATTGCCAGAGAGATTGAGTCGGTTCGCCGCCAGCAGCGGATCGAGAAGGAGGCCAAGAGGTCTCGAGGATCTGGGAGTTTTGGTGGGCTTCCTTCCAGGGGGGAAGCCTCAGCCCGATAGAGGCCGACCATTCAGGCAGGCTCAGCCAGGTCGCTCAGGTTATCGTGGTGGATCAGTTGGTCATCATCCTCATAGTTCGCATCAGGTGCACCCGTCTTTCAGTGCCCTGCCAGATCTGAATTCATCTTGGACACCATCGGTTCAGAGTTCATATATGCCTGGTTCTTCCAGTGGTTATCCTGGTGCTAGGGGTTTCCTTCAGTCCCTAGTGCCATTCTTCGAGAGAGGTTGCTTTGAGTGTGGAGATGTGGGCCATATTAAGAGGTTTTGTCCTCATCTTGCGAGAGGTACTTATCAGCAGAGGAGTTAGCCCGCAACCTCTACCTCAGTAGCTGCACCGCCCGCCTAGGCAGCTAGAGGTGGGGGTCAGGCAGGTAGGGGTCGCCCTAGAGGGGGAGGTCGATCCAGTGGTGATCAGGCCCGATTTTATGCATTTTCAGCCAGACCGGATGAGATGGCTTATGAAGTTTTAGTCTGTCACGAGAAGCTTCAGTTTTTTATTGATTCCGGTTTTTCATATTCACATGTTCATCATATTTTAGCCCATTCTCTGGAGACGCCCTGTGATGACCCAAGGGGTCATTTTATGAATTTAGACTCCGTTCTAGACTTATTAGCCATAAAAAGATTAATTTTAACTACCTCTAATTTCGTGCGCAGTCCGGGCGTGAAACCGGAAAGCTTTTATGTGAAAATATAAGAAATAATAATTTTAGAATTAAAAATTTAGTTTTAGTTGACTTGAGTCAACATTTTGAGTAAACGGACTCGGATCTGTGTTTCAATGATCCCGGGAGGTCCGCAGTAAAATATGGGACCGAGCGTATGCTCGGAAATGAATTACGAGGTCCCAAGACTTAGAAATCAATTTTTGAAAGAAATTGTTTTGTTGAAATATTTATGAAATAAAGAAAAGAATTAATGTTTAAAATCATTGGTATCGAGACCGTATTTTGGTTCCGGAGCCCGGTACAGATTTTTTATGATATTTAGGCCTTGCCAGTGAAATCTGGTAAAAACGAAGTTCGTTTGACGTGATTCGGACATCCGGTTGAAAAGTTATGAACTATAAGTGCTCTTCAGGAAAATAATAAGTTTTGAGGTTTAATTCGTTGTTTTACATGTTATTTTAATGATTTGATCGCACGAGTAAGTCCGTATGATACTTTTAGAATTGCGCGCATGTTTGATTTTGAGCCCCGAGGGCTCGGGTGAGCTTCAAATAGGTTTGAGTTGTGTTGCGCTCGTTCTTTCTTATGCTTCGACGTCGTTTCTTCAGGCATAAATGATATCATATTGAATAAATGAGTTCCGATTTCTGTTTTGAATGAAATATTAGATCCATATCGTAATTACGGACCCGTAGCAAAAAGAATCATCGAATTTGGACATCGTATGAGGGTTTTATGGGCATTTTATTAAGGTTGCCAGATTTTTAAGGTTAATTATAAAATTGCCCCTGACGGCGTATTAAAAATCTGCACAAATTGCAAATATTAAAACCTATCTATCTCCTTCATTATAAGGCCAAATTGAGTGATTCAAAAGCCTAACTTGACTAGAATTCCACAAGAAATCCGTTGGATACATAAAAATCGANAGGAACGAATTTCTTCACCAAATATCATCCGCAAGTCATAGATAATTAATTATAAACTTTACTCTTTCAATTACCCGTTGTTTTTCATCACTTTTAAATCAAAAACTAAGAATTTTCATGGTAAAATTGAGGGTTTGGGTAGAATTAGGGAGTTTTATAAAAATCGAATCTTTACCTCGAATTGAAGTCGGATTTTGAAATTAATTGTATATTTGGGTTCGTAGGTGAATGGGTAAACATAATTTGGTCCGAACCCCGAGTTTAGACCAAGCGGGCACGGGGTCGGGTTTTCACTTTTTTTAGAAAACTTAAGAAAAATTATATTTTNGTGGTGTATAGGTGAGGTGACGAGTATCTATGCACCACCCAATTTGCCTGTAAAGCATGATCCCTTTCCCGTTCCCAACTTAATTGATTCTTGTCTTAATTGTTTTATGTCCATTATTGTTTCTATGACTACTTGGTCTTTGTTATTTTATTGTTAGATATTGTTGTGGTTATTTTGAAAAGAGTATTAGTTTTTTTAGCTGGATTCCTTGTGGTACAAAACAGTTGAGCGGTTTGACATTGTTTTTACAAATTATATATATGTATATGTTCCTATTGGTTCCATTGTTGACAATATTGAGGAAGTGATGAGGAATGCAGTTTAACTGTTTTATGATTGTTGAGGTTTACGTGGTTGTTGGGTTTCAATTGATTGTTGTCAATTGTTGTGGTGAGTGTATTAAAAGTGTTGGTTGTTCTTTTGATTGTTATCATGGTACATAAAGACTGAGCTAGGCTGACAGTGTTATGGTGTTTACATATATTCTGATTGGTTTTATTGTGAAATGATATTGGTTAAAGCTTACGAGCTA